>APFE030613882.1:57905-75947 GCA_000404065.3 Pinus taeda
TAGGTTGGGTTTTCCCCGGATTTGGGGTTTTCCCGGATAAACATTTGTGTTTATGTGTTTATGGTTGTTGTTGGTTATTTTTATATTTATTCCTCTCAGTAATTATTTATGTTATGCAGTAAATTTCTTAACAACTGGTGTCAGAGCTAGATATTGGCTTCAAAGGGATTCTTTGATGCCAGGGGTTTATAGTGCCTGATGAGATCAATGCAGCCTTTTTACAGATTTGGGTCTGAAAATAATGGTGGAACAATCGTATGCGAAAGAACCTCGAGGAGAATGTGCAGAATATAGTGTCGTAATTGCTAGGGATCACAGTGCATTTGCGATATTTACTGGTTTGGAACATGCTGATGAATTGTTTGGGATTCATGCGGCTATTTAAAGAAGGTTGAGAATACCTTTGTCGTGGGCTTCCAAAATTGTTCATTTTCTACTACGTGAGGTCACCAGTGCTGGATGTACGAGGTTCTCGTCGGGCTTGCAGTTGGAGCGGTTTTATAGAAGTTTTTGAGCAAATAAAATTGAGAGAGGATGGATTAGAATCGCAGCAACAATAAACAAAAAAAAATAATTTAATGAAGTCAAAATTATTGCATGTAAATGGGTATACTACTGTAAGACCTGGTAAGGCATGTGTACCCCTCGGTGATCACCGGTAAAGTTTGGGTTAGACCTAGGTGATAGGAGGGGTGTCAGTTAACAATACCCGGGTAAAAGACTTTGAGGGGGTAAGAGTAGAGTGAGCAGATTTTCTCACTTAGCAACGGTTGGCTGAGTTAGTAAAGGACACGAGTCACAGTTTAAGGGAATTGTTAGGTAAACTTGTCTGAGGATAGAGTCAAAGTGACCATGAAACAGTGACCTGATGTTTGGGGCACATTGGTATGCTCGCACCATGCTATTTCTTATGCCCGTTGGATTATATGTAATGAGCTTATAAAGGCTGGACGGACTTCATTGTAATGCAAGACTTGGAGGTGAGCGGTGAAGGCTCACTTGGTCGGATTGGCCAGGGTTTTGGCCAATGCTAATAAGATCTTATTAGGTTGGGTTTTCCCTGGATTTGTGGTTTTCCCGGATAAACATTTGTGTTTATGTGTTTATGGTTGTTGCTGTTTATTTTTATATTTATTCCTCTCAGTATTTATTTATGTTATGTAGTAAATTTCTTAACAACTGGTATCAGAGCTAGAGATTGGCTTCAAAGAGATTCTTTGATGCCAGGGTTATATAGTGCCTGATGAGATCAATGAAGCCTTTTTATAGATCTGGGTCTAAAAATAATGGTGGAACAATCGTATGTGGAAGAACCTCGAGGAGAATGTGCAAAAGATAGTGTCGTAACTGCTAGGCATCACAGTGCATTTGCGATACTTACTAGTTTGGAACATGCTGATGAAATGTTCGAGATTCATGCGGCTATTTAAAGAAGGTCAGCAGAAGAAAGTTGTTCATGCGGCTTCCAAAATTGTTCGTTTTCTGCTGCATGAGGTCACCAGTGCTGGATCTACGAGGTTCTCGTCGGGCTCGCAGTTGGAGCGGTTTGATAGAAGTTTTTGAGCAAATAAAATTGAGAGAGGATGGATTAGAATTGTAGCAGCAATAAACAAAAAAAAATAATTTAATGAAGTCAAAATTATTGCATGTAAATGGGTATACTACTGTAAGACCTGGTAAGGCATGTGTACCCCTCGGTGATCACCGTTAAAGTCTAGGTTAGACTTAGGTGATAGGGGGGATGTCAAGTTAACAATACCCCGAGTAAAAACTTGAGGGGGGTAAGAGCTAGAGTGAGCGGGATTGTCTCACTTAGCAGGTTTGGCTGGGGTTAGTAAAGGAACCCCAAGTCAAGTTTAAGGGGAGAATTGTTAGGTAAACTTGACTGAGGATAGAGTCAAAGTTGACCAGGTTAAACAGTGATGATTTTGGGGTACATGGTATTGTGCACCCATAGTATTCTGCCCGTGGTATTATATGTAATGGAGCTTATAAAAGGCTGGAAGGAATTCATTGTAATGCAAGACCTGGAGGTGAGCAGTGAAGGCTCACTTGGTCGGATTGGCCAAGGTTTTGGCCAATTCTAATAAGATCTTATTAGGTTGGGTTTTCCCTAGATTTGGGGTTTTCCTAGATTAACATTTGTGTTTATGTGTTTATGGTTGTTGCTAGTTATTTTTATATTTATTCCTCTCAGTAATTATTTATGTTATGTAGTAAATTTCTTAACAACTATAATTTCCTCATATGGATTTTGATTGAGGTAATATTTACACTCATGGAAAGCTCTTAATGTGTAGAACACCATCTAGGGTTTGGGATTTTTTTTGAAATTTTTTGGTCCCCCAAACAACCATTTAATACCCCAAATTGGATTCAAAACTTTTAGGATCACAAATCACCATTATAGGGTCTACTTTGAAAATGGGCTTAACACTTCAATAACTCCAATTTTCCCTCCAAGAAATTACCAAAATAGTGATCCATTTTGATTCACACCTCCCCATTTTGGGAGCCTTTTTGTACTCAAAATATTTTACTATAGGAGGGGTGGAAATTTTTGTTCAAAAAGTTGTCATCCTGTAATGAAAGCTAGTGTTCAATGGATATAGTAAAGATTCCACCTCAAATCAAGAGAAATAGTGGAATGCCCAGGCTAAATGTGCAATTTACAACAAACTTCATAATTTGGATCTTGAGATGGTAATTGATTTCAAATAAGAAAAAGATATATGGGGAAGGTTGTAGGTCATGCATGAAGGAGATACGAGTAGTAGCAGTGGAGAAAAATAGAAGAAGAAGAAGAAAAAAAGAAGGCCTCTTAGAAAGAAATTGTTTAGTCAAATGAGATCCATTCTCCTTTATTGTCATGAGGAGATGATAGACCAAGCCAAGCATGACTTAGCCTTGGTTGAAACAAAAATGCACTCTATGGAAAAAATATACTAGAGAAAATTATTTCGATACTTAAAGAAAGAGGTCACGAGTTTAAAGAAGAAATCATTAGCCCAAAGACCCAATTAGAAGATGCAAGGAGAGTTGAAGATGTGATGACCAACCAGCTAGACAAAAAGAGAAGATAATCTAAAAATTTAGAGGAAGAGGTTGTCTCCATGAGAAATGAATTAGAAAATAGCAGATCTAGCTCAAAGGAAGCCATAGGAGATAATAAAGAAGCACCTAAAATGCCTATAGGATAAGTTAGTAGAAACATGATCATAAATAAAGGTAGGAAACAAAACCAACAACCAAGGAATGAGTGAGGAAAAGTACTTTCATGAAGGATATCCTTTGCTCCGTTATTGGAAGATTTCAAGTGTTTCTCTTTCCATATCCTCAGGTACGTTGGAGCTGATTATAGGAGCAGTCAAATCAAGGCTTGTCAAAGGAATATACAACGAAAGGTGCAACAAAAAAGTAAGATCTCTAAAGCAAGCAAACAAGGAAGATCATTCCCCACAAGAAGATTATCAACCACCAAGTACACAAGTTATTTGTATGGATATTGTTATTCATGCAATGGTTTTGGACATAAGGTTATTGATTGAAAATCCTATGCAAAGAAGAGTAGGAGTGCATTATATGTAAAGGAAAGGCCCTATGTGGATAACAACATGAGAAGACAGAAGTTCCTTCCTTCATTTCTAGGTTACATAAGATGTTATATATGTGACAATCTTGGCCACATGGCAAAAGATTACAAGTTGCCCATTTCTTTAAAACAAACTAGAAAAATGAAGGAGGTCATTCGAAGTATACCAAACAATAACCCAAAAGGTGATGCACAAATCAGAAGGCATCCCACCAAATCTTGGAAAAAGAAGAAAATGTAGCCGATAACTTCAATAAAAATTTGAATTCAACGTGACCTTAGGGGTAGATACTCAAGGAAATGAAGGTAGTCATGAGCAGAGAAGAATCCAGCCAATGTTTATAGTAGAGTATCAATCATGTAATGAAAAGAACCTCAAGGGGAGAGCATAGAATCTGGTGTGGAAGAGGTGTAATAAATTATTATTTCACATTTAGTATTTATGATAACACTCAACATGAGACAATAAAATACGTCCTTGATGAGGATGTGCCTAAAAATGAACTTAGTAATGAGACTTATTACATGTCAAAATGAAGACTGAAAATGATAAAAAAACCTTAAAAGAAAAAGAGGCTAACATCATTGTGAGGATGGTTGATTTAGCTGCTAGAGAAGAGGATGTTGTTAAAGGAGAAATTGTAAATAAGAGAAAGAAGAAGAGTTGCATGCCCTACAAGAAAACTTCTCAGTATGGAGAATGAGGAGATTCAAAATCTCATTGATGATCACAAGGCTACACCAGAAGAAAGGAAAACTAAGTTTGACGCTGGAATTGAAAAGAATAAAATATTAGTAGAAGAGGAGTTGGAAAAGAAAAGAAATGACATTGATTTTATGGAGGATCAACTTAAAGAACATATTTTGAGGGAAGCTTTCAATGTCAAGATTCAAGAAGCAAGGGAAATTGAATCTCAAAATTTTGATATAGAATTAGAGGAGAAATTGTGGCTAGCAACTATTGATGTGGATGGATTGGGAATTGGGACTAGGCAAGTAAAATAAATCTAGGCACGAGTAAGAGAACTGTAGGTTATAGTAATAGATTTACAACAAGAAAATATTAAACTAAAAATCAAAGATGGAATAGAAGTTCAATTGAAAATATTATGGGAATGAAAGAAGAACATCCCTATGTGAAAGGTAAAAATTTGAGATTAACAGTTGTAGAAGGGTTTGCAAATGATCAAGAGGAGGAAAAAGAGGTTATAGTCCATGAATTCAAAGCTAGAACAAATATTAATGAAAAAATCAGAAATAAAATCTACCTTTTGCAAGAACAAAATATCAAAATTTGGACTAGGGTTAATTATGCGACTCAACAAATCCAAAAGTGCCAATTCACTTTTGAAGAATTAGAAGCAAAATTTTATAAGATGATGCAAAACACAAAGATCGACCTAGAGGAGTAGAAAATAATTCCATTGAGAAGAAGTTTTGAGATTTGCATGATATTCTAACAAGAGAAGTTCAATTGTTGCCTCTTGATGCATTGATCGATCCTAAAACTAGAAAAAAAGAATCTAATGAAATAAGAACCCATTATCTCTGTGATATATATTACGATTCTCCAAGTTCCATATTTGCATCAAAAAGGGAAAAATGATAACAAAATTCAAAATCCAAGTGCAAAGCCTGGATCCCAGAGGAAAAGAATGTGGTGTTGAGTGAGAAAATATGCAGAGTAACTGTAGTACCATAAACCGAGTGACGAAGGTGTTAGTGTAAAATTTTCTGCAAATTAGCGAAAATACCTTACTTAAGTTATAGGTGACTTATAACCATAACTACAAAATATGGTCGCTTTTATGCTTCAGATCTGCAACAAAATGTTAGAAAAACCTTGCGAAAAAATAGATTATGCAAATAGAAAAATATAACAACAAAAAATGAAATTGTAATAACCCAATGGAGGACTTGAATAAATGATAATTTTATTAATGAATACACCTGGTGAGGAGAAATTACAGAATGGGTCTATAGTTCCCCCTCTGTGGGATGTGTCTTTTCTTGTCCTTGTGCTTCAACAGAATGCTTCTCTCTCTCAATATGTGGTATGAAAAAAGAAAACAAAGAAAATGCTTGAACTCAATGGAAGCTAAAATGCTATGAGAACATAATGTTGATGATGAAAATGGTCATGGTGAAGAATGGAGAGAAAACCCTCTATTTATAACAAAATATTGAGCTAAATTAGGAATTAGAAAATAATAAAATATTATTGAGTAAATCAAAATCTATCTATTGTGAATACTTTATTATATTTTTGAGAAGGAAAAGATATTAAAAATGGTAAAATATTTTTATTTAGAAAGTTGTTGAAGTAATTAATAAATATAAATGATTTATTAATCACTTTATGAGAATCAAGGAAAATATGAATTTGAAACAGTTATTAAATAATGATTTAACAATGATCTCAAAAGGAAAATATGGAATAAATAAGAAATAATAAATAAATAATGATTTATTTAGCTATTTTAATGTGATTAAGTCAAAAGTGACAAGGAATAATTATCAAATATAATTTAATAATTATTTCTAGAGAATATTAAATAAATAATGGTTTACTTATTTATTCTCAGGGTTTTTTTTGGATTTTAATGAGAAAGAATTAGAAAAATGGTTTACTAAATTATTTCCTATTGTGAAAGTGGGTTTTACCATGGTAAAATTAATACTACATGGTGTATTTCGATCCACCTAGTAAGAAATGACTAGGTGAACATTTTTTAGGTAATAATGAATTCCCCCAATGTAAGAGTGTAAGGAGCAAATCATATGAATAAAATACGTTGTAGGTTTCACTTTCACAAGACACCGAAGGGGAGAGGGAGGGAGAGAGAGAGAGTTGTAGCAAGGCGAGGAAGGATTGAGAATGGAAGGGGCGAGACCTACTTATCTGATAGAAGTCTCCTTTTATTGGTAAGTACATAATCTCAAATGAGGCGGGGGAGACATACCCATACCCTCCAAGATAACTGAGTAAAAATAATAATAATGTGCCCAACAATATGGCTATGAGAAACAAAATACATGGTACATGATATGCTAGCATCAATGGGCCAGAAAGTGATACAATGATACATTGAGTCCCATATACAAAATATGCCTGAAAAACAGAAGCCAACACTGGATACAATAACAACTACTGATCTGAGTACATGAGACATAATGCCCCCCAAACTGAGATGAGGGGGGAGATCACAACCAAAGAAGCCCTGCTAAACAAGAAATGGATTTGAAGATTTGAATGGACTATTTGAAGGAGACATGCATGCTATGGGCTTTGTAACCAGAGGAAACTTAGCCAGACAAATCATCAGAACAACATCTGAGGTTGGATCATAATCTGTTGTCATCCGGGCATGTGGGGGGCTACCTGAAGGGCCACCCCCTCATGAGGTCTGAAACAATTTACACACACCTGGGAAATGTTGGTACAATATGCTAGATCACAGGTCCATCAAGTGTACGATTCTTGATCGTGCGATAATGAACTGGAATCGAGCACGCGAGAAGATACCAAGTCAAAGGGAAATGATGATTCCCTTTGCTTGATATGAAGCGCTGAACAATAATGAAGGCTGGAACCAAGGTACACCGACCTCTAAACCACTCTCCTAGAATAAATGTTCTAAAGTATACAGAAGAGGGCCCTCTAGATTTGAGGCAATGAGGATTCCTTAACAAAGGCATGAGGATCATAGCAATGTGACTGAGAGATTGGAACCAATGATGTTGTTGGAGGAATAAGATGAGTGGTGGAATGAAAAATACCCTTGTCATAATATGCATGGTTGACTCGATAATGACTAACTCAATTCTAGAGGGGATGGTCAATTACTCATACAGAGGCTTTTCAAGACATGTTAGTATAGCTAGAGGCGAAATGTGAGTGAAATGGGATGAATGTGGCACAAAGATGGATGATGTATTGTAACACCACTCAATAGGACTCCGAATACACTCCATGGTTGCAAGGGTGAATCATTTCTATTTCTCTAAACAAGGGTGACTGGATGATGCTACTATGTGGGAGAGCCCCAAAGGGGACCATAAAAAACATGTGTAAATAGTGGTTACTCACAACGAAATTTGACATATAAGTCAAAAAGTGCAAAGGAAAAGTGGTGCCAGAGAATAGGTGCCTCATATGAAGTGAGTCAATTTCAAGAAGTGACAAAATGAGACCTCATGAAAAAATGGCTTCTTGGAAAAGTTTTAAATCACCAAAAGCAAAGAGAGACCCATTTTAATGCGCTATGAGAGCTTTCCAATAGTACTAATGGTTCATCAAACCGAGCTATGATTTTCTCATAATGGTCAACGAAAAAACTAGGGTTTTTCCTATAAAAGGGCTTCTGGCCCCAAATCCAATTCATTTTCTCATTGAGTTGTTGGAGAATTTTGATTCGTCAGAATCCAGATCTACGACTTTTAGGTAGGTGGCCTAACCCTACTCATCATTTTTTGTGGATTAGATTTCTAGATTATGGCTTCATTGGGTTGAGGGAAACCGTTTCTTTTCCTCATGATTGCAACACACTTTTTGGGCCTTTTTTTGTGCCCTAGAGCACAAAGAGGAGGCTGAAAAGTGTGCCCAACACAATTTTTAGAGAAAAACCTGTACACACAACCTCTGGGAAAAATAATGTTGGGGGTTTCCTAGAAGTTGAAGTTGAGGTCTGAAAATGAGTGTTATGACTCTGAACTGAAAAAATATGATGGTTTTTGGTAGGTATGATAGAGTTAAAGCTAATATGGAAAGATCATGATTTTGATGATCTTTGTATTGAGATCTAGGGGAATTAGGCTATCATAGGGTCTCTAGCACGATATGGATTGCTCAAGTTATTAGAGAACCCATTGATGAGGGTGGGTGAGACACTTTTGTCCCAGATTGTGAGCTATTAGGACCCAGATCAAAAGGCGTTGGTGATACAAGGGTAGTATCCAGGACATATGCTTTTAGATAGAGTTTCCACCCTTGGGGATGTTGGGAGAGATCCATCTAGTGCTACCTCACGGGAAGCATATTGGATAGTTTGTGGATTGCCATTGTGTACCAGGTACTCAAGTAAATGACACAAGTATCAATAAACATTATTTGGAGAGACTTGAGAGATCAGCTACAACCACAATAATGGTGTGGTTCTTGGGTAGCCATGCCTTCCACCAGATCAATGGAGGGAAGATGATACTAGTAGAGAGTGTACTTGGAGGGAACTAATATGGGTGGGCCCAAATGTTGCTGACATTATTGAGATGTAATTTTGATTTATACCAGTGGACCAATGATAACTATTAATTTGGGACAGTTTTGTGCTCATTCTTGTTTGAGAAGATCCCCACCATCCGACCACGTGCAAATTCATGATGGGGGCCCACAAGAGCCCAAGATGCACCACTAGGGGTAGCTATTGTTACGAGTTGAAGGAGGAGGAGTTGGGCGTGTGTTATGACCTAAGTTTTTTACTCATTGGGATCAACTTCCACCCTACATAGAATACTATCCATATAGTGGTACGAAATTTCGGGGGGATCTTGATCTACCACTTCTACCAGGACAAGCATGGTGACTAGATGGTAAGTGATAGTTGGTATATTTTGATTGCATGCATAGTTTAGAAAATATATGTATGTGGTATGAATTTTCAAACTTGTGGCATGCAAATATATCACCAGTGAAACTGACAAGATATGTGGGATGAGCCGCAACACTTGGGGCTACATATTAAAGGGGATTGACATCACAACAAAGGCCAGATAATGATGCATTACTGGAGGATCTTTGTCATAGGCTTGACTTGGTATTGACCAGGGTTAGAGAGCGAGTATGGCACAAGTTGGAAGATTAGGCAGGAATGCAGCTATGGCCGGTTAGGCAGTCAAAGACTTACAAGCTAGGGGAGTGGACCCATTGGCACGAGACCCTCCAGAGGATACTGATTAGGTATAGGGGTGTAGGTGCCCTCATTTTTGTATGTATAGTGATAACATGCTACGGGCATGCCATATATATTTAGAGTAGTGGACTCCAAACACTATATGATGGATATTTTGATACATAACATGGTTATGCATCTTTTTGACGAAGTGGTTCACCATTTGTTTATTTTATGGATGCATTCTTGTATACGCATGTGATAAATGCCAATTTAGAATGTTATTTTCAATGGTATCTGCATATTTACTTTGTGCTTTAGGAACATGATTGAATGAAATGGATTCAAATTCAAATATCAAAAGATTAACTCATAAATATTTTCTAGATAGGACAAGATTACACACATGATAAATGCCATTCAATTGCATGACAAGTAGAAAGGAATCGAGACAAATATGAAGGTGAAGGATGTGATGATAAAGGGAATCGACTAACAAACCTATCACTGCATCATACTTGGCCTGGGTATTGGTGGTAGATCTGATGCTTAAGTTGTGGAGTGGACTAACAAATGCAAAGGGGAGAAAATGGCCCAAGTTGACAAGGCTAGATTCCTAGAGAAGCGATTCGCACCATCAACGTAACTGATATATGGTGTGGATGATGGATCCTTCTTAAAGGCATAATAAGACAACGAATGAGATGATAGAAGATGCAAGATACCTAAATGCACAAATAAAAACTAACAATATGCACTTTAGTGGGAAATTCTATGGTTAGAATTTATTTAGGTAGAGTGCATTGCAAGGGTTGGGGAGAATCTCACCTTTTAAACCCTCTAAAAGGTGTGCCCCATTTCCTAAGAACTTATGAATGCTATAAGGATTGTTCCATAGTGGTTCAAACTTCCCATTCCCCAAGACACTGTGAGCTTGGTCATAGACAAGGAAAATGTTTCCTTCATGAAAGGTACGATGGTGGAATTTATGATCATACTGATCTTTGGTGTGCTTTTTAGCTACTTCAATGGTTTGCAAAGCAACATGACAGTCTTCATTGACACGCTCAATCATGATGAGTATTTCTTCTAAAGGTTGGGTGTCTGGGAGGAGTTCGATAACAAGGTGGAGGGAGGGGATTGCACACTCGATTGTTAAGACTGCCACTTGTCCATAGACAAGGTGGAAAGGAATGAAACTAGTGGTGGTTTTGACAGAAGTCCTATAGGCCCACAATGCAGGGAAGAGAATTAAATTCTAGTTGATCTTGTGTTTATTCATCATCTGTTGAAGCATGGTTTTGGGAATCTTGTTGACAACTTCAACTTTTCCATTTCCTTGAGGGTAATAAGACGATGAATATTGGTGTTAAAAACCAAACAAAGAGGATAGCTCACACCATATCTCATCTTCAAAGTGTCGGCCATGGTAGGAAACCAATTGTTTCAGAACCCAAAATCGAGCGATAACATGATTAAAGAAGAACAAGGTTACAGTAGTTGCGGCGTTATTGAACGTGCACATGGATTCAGCCCATTTGGTGAAATAGTCAATGGCCATGATAATATACTTATTGTTATTAGTAGATGGGGGTCGATACTCGATAAAGTTAATGGCCCATTTACAGAAAGGATCGGGTGCTGCTTGGCTTCCTCAATGCAATTTCTAAAGAGATAAGGCTGAAAGTATCCAGCACACATAATTTTCTTAGCAATGGAAATTCTAGAGAGATCCCACCATAAGCACAGTCATGATAGGCATTGAGCACTTGCTCAACTTCAGCATGCGTGAGACAACAACAAGGGACAGTGTCAACACTTTGATGATAAAGATCGTTACCAATGAGGAGGCAGCGAGGGGATTGACGTCGAATATGTTTTTGATCATCATGAGTGAGTTGGGGGAAAATTTTTGGGTTCAAAAATAGGTGAGGATGTCATCATATAAAGGATCATCAGAGGTTGTAGTGAACAAATGTTCATATAGAAGATCATCATTAACCGATGGATCATATGCACCAGTAGGAAATTCAGAGATGAATTCACCTGATGCACCAGTAGGTTATAACCCTAACAACAAAAGATGGTTTCTACTATGCTTCAGATCTACAAAAAAAAGTTAGAAAAACCCTACAACAAAATAGATCATGCAAATAGAAACATATAGCAAAAAAATCAAAGTGTAATAAACAAATTGAGGAATTGAATAAATGATAATTTTATTAATGAAAAACTTGGTGAGGAGAAATTACATAATGGGTTTGTAGTATCTAGTCATTGTGAATATTTTATTATATTTTTGAGAGGGAAAATATATTAAAAATGGTCAAATATCCTTATTTAGAAAGTATTGGGAAACAGATCCCCCAAGGACAATTTTGGGGCTAAAATCCCATGTTTTGGGACAAGTTTTGTAATAAAGTTGTAAAGTCTCTGCATTTTGTGGTCACAGAGTGCGACGGTGTCATGAGTCATGAAGGGTTGTCTGCCATTATTTTGTAAAGTGTAAAGTCGGCTGTAAAGGTCCACCCATGGTCCATGGACCATGGGATTGTATAAAAGGAGCTAAGTAAGCTCGCTCTAAGTAGGAAGTGAAGAAGACAAGTCTTGGAGTCTTGGTAGCGGGGTCTAAGTGTTTCGGGTCTTAGCGTAGGTAGAGGCTCTGCAACTGAGTGTGCAGAGGCCTAGGGTAGAAGTCCGCAGCTGAGTGTGCGGACCCCTACAACTGTGTGTGCAGGGCAGATAGATTCTATTATAATCTAAAGATATCAATAAAGAGAAGTATTTTGCACATTCTGTGTATCTATTTCTTGTTAATGCATCTAGTTGTATTGCGTTTCGGGTTTAATTTACAATGTTCATGTGATGCGCGAATGTATGTGATTGTATTAGTTAGTCGAACGCAAGTAAGAATATCTGTTTATGTGGTGCTAACTGTGATTGTTTAGTAATATAGGTAATACACTTAAGATAACTTGGGAACCTATATACTCTATTGTCATAGCAGCTCGAAAGTACCTGGATCACGGGTTAAGGCTGCATGAAGGTCAATTGTACACCTTCGCAGAGGTACTGAAGGGCAGAATAAAGGGTTAGACTGATAGAGCCCTAAATCTTAGTGACCTACGCGAAAGTAGGAACATAGGGTATAAACCAACATCACGACCATCTCAAGGTGCGGAAACTTGGTTCCAACATCCCCCCATACTGCTTCGGGTGAGACTTTGGTCCACGCTCTGCGGGATGATGCCAAAACGGCTAGTAGTGTAGGGACTTGTTTGGCTAACTAACATTGAACCTGGGTTAGGCCCCACACAGCCAACACATGGTTTCATTGCTAGGACCGAAATCTGCATAAGAGATGTGTGATGTCGTATCATTGGAATCCAACTAAGAAAGAGATTGACTGGTTGGACATGAAGATCCACGAATTCGTGGCGTAGGAGAACAAAAGCTACACAAGTGGATCGTGAAGCTAGCAGATAGCCAAGGAAGGTGGAGACTTGATGGTCCTATTGTCTGGACCCCAGAGT
Organism: Pinus taeda; assembly: GCA_000404065.3. Lineage (NCBI taxonomy): Eukaryota > Viridiplantae > Streptophyta > Pinopsida > Pinales > Pinaceae > Pinus > Pinus taeda. The sequence goes on from APFE030613882.1 coordinate 70,919, forward strand.
TAGTACAAAGATTGGAAGCCTCTAAGGATAGGATCGCTCGTGTTGTCAATCACTTGCTTGATTACATCATAGGAGGATTTGTGATTGAATTCGTGGTCGATACCTCAGTTAGCTACAATGAGGTGGAGTAGCACTTTTTCAAAGGTCCGCGAGGTAAGTACTTGAAGTCTTTGAATACCTGGATTAAGATGTTATTGTGCGAAAAATGGGTTATGCAGCTACCTTGATGTTCAGAGCTATGCAAAGTGGAAAGACTTACATGAACGAAGGAAGAAAGGGTCCTAAATATAGTCCATTGATTTCACCTCCATTGGGTGATGAAGAGGGAGTAGCACAGGCTTCTTCGTGAAGTGAAATTCAGTTAATAAGACAAGGATTCCGGTGACTACTATCTCTACCCACACCACCTCTAACTTCACTACCATCACCTGCAACTTCACCCATACCACCACCACCTCCACTGCAGTTCAGCATGGAAAATTTAGTGAAGCTGCCTTTGTTTAAAGGCTTGGGAAATGAGGACCCGGACCAGTTTTGGTTTGTTGTGAAAGCTATATGGGAAGCTTTGGGTGTTACAGATGATCACATGAAGAAGGTGACGTTTGTTAGTGCTTTGCAGGATCACACACTAACCTGGTACATCAAGTACTCTAACAATAACCCAAACGTTGAGGTGGCGGACATCCAGACCACGCTGAATAAAGAGTTCAGTAGGCCTAAATCCAAGGCACAATCGATTGTGGGGTTCAAGGAAATCGTGGTGAAACCAGGTGAGACACCTTATGAATTGGATCAGAGGTTGAAATGTAAAATCCATGAAGCCAATACGAACTTAACAGATGGACAACACCGTGAATGGTTCGTGGCTTTGCTCTTGCGACACCTAAGGGTTGCACTATCACAACAAAATATTACGACTCAGGAAGAGGCCTTGGAGATTGCAATGAGATTGCACGAAACATTGATGCAAGATCCAAATTTTGGGGTTCAGCAGATCTATGTGTAGTTGCAAAATCTTTGCCTTGAAATACAAAGTTTGAAGAAATACAAAACAGTTTGACTGGAGGTACGCGAAGAGATATGGTGCTTGAAATGTAAAGGTCAGGGGCATGACAAAGACCATTGCTTGGTCTTTGCAAACTATATTGTAGGAGGAGGACCAATGCCTTTGAGGCCGAAAGCCCAAGTAGGACCAAGCATGGGGCCTACGGTATGGTGCGCTATATGTCAGGTAGTAGGGAAACATATGATGGATAAATGTCATTTGCTATAGAAGTTTGTACAAGCACCACAATAATTGTTCTGCAACTTCTATAGATCGGTAGGGCATGATGAGCACAACTGCAAAAGTTATGAATTGATGATGGACAAAACACCCGCCTATAGGGTTCAGGCATAAACTTACCCCCCTGACTAAAGTGTTGGGATGGTGAAAACAAACTTTCAAGGACGCAGATGAGGCTGAGGCGGAGGAGGATCTGGCAGAGGTCGGGGTCAGCTAATCTGCTACAATTGCGGAGGACCAGGACACTATGCCCGTGAATGCACTAACCCAACACGTCCATCGTGAAAATATTGTACTCAATTTAATCATGAGATAGAAGACTGTCCTACACTTATAGAGAGGATACACAACAAAGACGTGATATGACCTCAACCGACTCAGAACCTGCAGATGATGAGGTTTGAGCCTCATGAAGAGGATCCAAATGTGAATATAGTTCTCCGAAGTGGAATTGAAATGGGTGATGATAAGGGGAAATAGCCTGAAGACAGTGCATGGGTTCACAAAGCTCTGGCAAAGGAGGCTAAATTTGATTTAGAGTGCGCACGTGAAATGTTCATGGAAGCAAAGAAGAGCTTCGTTGAGCCTTCTAAGCAAGGATAAGCCTAATCAAGAAATGGACCCTTCTATGCTTATGACATTTCTAGAAACTTGTATGAAGCTTTTGCGTGATAGAAAGGTTGTGAAGGGGTTATAGGAGCTTATAAATAGATGCGCCAAAAACACCTCGGGTGAACCGCGCGTGGTACAAAAGATTGATAAGCACAAAGCAAGGACAAGACGTGAGATGAGACTAACCATGCAGATAGGAGAATTTGAAATGGATTAGGTTATTTTGGACCTGGGGTCAGATGCGAATGTTTTACCAAAGCAGACTTGGGAGTATATGGGAAGACCCGCGCTGCAGTGGTATCCGATTCAGTTAAGGATTCCAAATTAGTAGAAGATCATCCCCATGGGATGACTACAAGGAGTAACTGTAGATATTGAAGCTACGAGCGTGTTGGCTGACTTTGAAGTGATAGAAATTTTGGATTACAACAACCCCTACACTATGCTCCTTGGCATTGATTGGGCTATTGACATGAACAGGGTAATCAACCTAAAGAAGTGGAAGATGATAATTGAAAAGAAATCGCTTCCCGTAATAGTACCCATAGATCCTACTGAAGGATCGCGCTATACTGAACCAATCCGTGATTATGAGAGTAATGAAGATTTGGACTGTATATATAAGATAATAGCGTGAGGCCAATATTGGGTGAATCTGACAGCGAATGGATGAATTACATGGGATCGCGAGAGTTCTTGCACCTCAAACTATAATGAAGAATTAGAGCATTGGCAGAATTGGCTACTTGTAGTAACCATGCTAAGCTATAACATGATGACCTGGTTGCTACACTGTGTGTCATTAGAGGTAAGAAGTCTGCCCACTTATGATGGCCTGAATGATGTAGATGTATTTCTGGATGCATTTGAGAGGGAGGTACCAAAAAAGCAACGCTTCCAGGCTTTGGACTAGGCACTGCGCGCTACACTTGCAAGATGGTGGGGTACACACAAGGGTAGCTTTGATGATTGGCACAAGTATAGGAGGATTATGAGAACATGCTTTGGGAAGCCAAAGGTAAGAATGACAGACAAATATGATGGGAAGGATGATCTGTGCACACACTTGGCCAAATGGGCTTAGGCATATGGAGTGAAGCCCCAACGAGAATGGGTGCATTTTTCTGTCATACCTTGGATGTCATCCCAATGAACTAGTACTTGGAAACAAAGCTCTGCCATGGTACAGGTGAATGGGATATTCTGCATGAAGGATTCATAATGACATTCAGCTTTGAATACGGGTTTGACTGTATTGACAAAGCGCTACAAGAAGTGAAAGTAGCAATCTTTAGGATACTGCAGGATACCTGATTACAAGCCCTAGTTCACTGTTGGAGAGGGAAATATTCAGTGAGAAGAAGGGAAGCCTGTGTGCCCTATATTTGTCATCATTATAAAAGTAGAGGAAGGAATAAGTGGGAAAACCAAGGATTTTTTGACAAACAGAGTTGTGAATAACTGAAATAAGTCCCTATGTATTGACATCCTTGGTGGACAAATGAGCAGCTAGAGGGTAGAGTTGTTGGAGCCATGTTTAGAGACCTAAAGGACATGTGATCATTGATAAATGCAAATTGGAAGAGCTACATATTGGAAGCTAAAGGACCAGTAGTTATGTTCATGGTACGTGGATTAAAACGAGTTACAAAGTCGGCTACATCAACAAGTTAGTTGTATCTTGTTCAAGGTAAAGTGGTTGTCAAAGTAATGACATAAAAGCCTAGTTGTATTTTTGTATTAGTGATTTCATGAGGGTCATGATCCGTGGTAAAAGAGTCCTAGACAATTGTATTGAAGATTTATTAATATAACGAAGTTGGGTTGAAAAAAGTAAAAATTTGTCTATTGTGCACTAGTTGATTTACTGTTGTGTTTATTCCTCTATGAAAAATAGTCTTTTGTGGCATTTGAGTTGGTTGTGTCAAAGATTGTAAGACCCAAATCTAGATTCTATTATGCCGTGGAAATTCAACATGGTATCAAAGCTACTTTGAAGTGATAGTGAATTAGATTGTGCACAACAAGTACAGATGAAGAGCGACTTGGTTCCATTATTGTTGATGGACTGATAGAAATAGTGAAATTGTCAGTTGGTTTGCGATATGAGAACATGCTAGAAGGGTTATCTAACTACAGTCCATGGAAGGAAATGATCAAGTTGGTTCTTATGGTGAACATGATCTGGTACTTTACCAGGAAAGTGGTCAAGAAACCGACTAACTCTAAGGATATGGAAGTGTATGAAGAGATGGATATGAAGGCCAATATAATCATCCTTGATGGTGTCAAGGATTCTTTGATACCTCATCTATCTAGGAAGAACACTGCTCATGAGATGTGGAAAACTCTTCAGGATTTTTCTAGAATAAGAAAGAAAATCAGTTGATGGTATTAAAGGATAAGTTGAAGGACACCAAGATGACGGATGGTGAAGGAGTGGTGTCATATTTGACGAGATTGTCTTAGATTCGAGTTGTGCTTACCACCATCAGAGAGATTGTTTCATATTCTAAGATGGTCAGGATTTCTTTGAAGGGGTTTACTGAGGAATGCAAGTCATTCATTAAAGGGATCGTTGCCAAAGAGAAGAAGCTAGACTAGAACAAGTTGTGGGATGAATTAATTTAGGAATAATTTCGACACAAGGATCTTCATCTAAAGAAGAATGATTCTTATGATGGCGTGGCTCTTGCAACGATAATTAAGGTCAAGAAAAAATACTTGAGTTAGCCGAAGTGTTTTAGCTATGGCAAGTGTGGTTATTATTCGATGAAGTGTTCAAAGAAGAAGCAACGAGATAATGAGAAGAGGAAGGGTAAGGAGGTTGTAGGTGTTGCTACTTCTATAGAGATGGATGATCTTGTTGGGTATACGACCAAAGTCCCACATTGACTAGAATTGGGGAGGATCATGGGTATATAAGGATGGACAAATATCTCCATTGGTATGAGGCCTTTTGGGATAAGTCCAAAAGCAAATCCATGAGGGCTTAGGCCCAAAGTGGACAATATCATACCATTGTGGAGATATGTGGTGTCCAGAGTCCTTACAAGTGGTATCAAAGCCATGCCCCGGAGTTAGCCAAGTGGATGAATCCTCGAAATGTTGAACGAAGGTGGTGGGCCCCGG
>APFE030613882.1:76421-101590 GCA_000404065.3 Pinus taeda
CAAATATCTCCATTGGTATGAGGCCTTTTGGGATAAGTCCAAAAGCAAATCCATGAGGGCTTAGGCCCAAAGTGGACAATATCATACCATTGTGGAGATATGTGGTGTCGAGAGTCCTTACAGATCTCATTTGTTTAAGGGTTCCACCGATGATATTGCATGGTATGTGGACAGTGGTGCATCAAATCATAACATGATGTGTTAGATACTCTAGCTGAGTGGTACTTGAAGTTGCAAATGATGGTCTGTGATAACAGTAAAAAACAGATCAATGGTTAGGTGTCATGCCATTCAGAATGGAGTCAGGTCATTTGGTTTGAGCTCAAGATGTATTGTATGTAACAGAGCTAAGATATAACATGTTCTTTGTATCAGTGATTGAGAATAATGGGTTTGGCATGCTTTTAGATGATAGGAAAGGGAAGCTTAGGCCTGTTACCACTCAAACTAGTAGGGGTCCTAAAAGGGGATCCTTACTAGGCTAAGGGAAATAAATGGAGCAATATCCCATTGTCACCTTGGCTAAGTCTTCCTACTCTTTATGTAATTTCACTAAAGGGAGGAGACTCGTTATGATGAGGATCACTAAATGGATAGACCAATGATAGGGTGAGGGGTTATCCTAGAAGCCTATTCATAAGAGAGGCTCAAATATGTGGTTTTATTGCTTTGGAGGTAAGGTTTAAATCTCTCAAGGAAGGGCTTAAGGGGAACTTCAATGTTTAGTTTTAGGGTATGTATTTTATAATGGGGGTTCCTAGACCTTGAAATTATTATGAAAGTTTGGATTCCCAATGATCCTTGAATAATTACCCTTAATAGTATATGGGACCACATGGGACCAAGTAGACCCATGGGGTAGGTCAAGGGGGTAGGATTTAGCAACCAATGCTATACTTGACCTATTTTGGAGGGATAAAGGGACCAAATAAATAATTTTTAATGCAAGACAATGTGGGGATCCTAATGAGGTTTCTAGCCTAAGGAAACCAAGGGAAAGATTCAATCTCGAGGTTAGGGCTTGAGATATCTCAAAATACCACCATCAAAATTTCTTCAAAATTAGAGGGCACCTAGGAGACGCACTAGTGTAGTAGGGGCCAAGAGATCAATTTTTTTTTTATTTTTATTTTTTTATTTTATTTTATTTTATTTTATTTTTTATTTTATGGGTGGTTTGCAATATAGATTATTCCCTGGGGGACCTAATGGGCTTGGCCTATAAAAGGAGAGGGAGTTGGATGAGAAAGGTTTAAGTTGATCACCTTTGGGTGGGCCAATGCCTAATCCTTTGGGGAGATTCAGAGTCAGGTAGAATTATGACTATGGACCTTTGAATTTTCTAGGTCAAGGAGGCCTCAAAGACAACTTCGCTTAGCACTAGGGTAGCAACAAAAGCAGCTTCAAAGACTTTATACTTAATTTTGTAAGATAAATGGCTTATCAAGATGAATTTCAGTAGTGAAACATCCCTAGGCACATTCATTTATTATATATGGCCCATACATGAAGCATCCACTATCCAGAAACAAAATTTCCACAACTTTGGATAAGAGATGCAAAAAATAAGCCATAGTATAACGAAATCCCAACAACAATGTGAAAAAATTAGAAAGAAAGAATAAAATTAAAATGTAATTACATTTATAATAATATATCCAACCATCCAAAAAATTTGCATCAAGAAGATCGAAGACATATGAAAACTATCCAAATATCAAAATTCATTCCATGCTCCAAAAACTCATCCTCCAAGAAGGATAGCGAAAATCTCTAAAGAGATACAAGTTCCAAATCCAAGTGATGACACTAAAATGAATTCACATCACTTGTATTTATACACTTCTAATGAGTTTGATTTAGCTAATTAGGCTTGCATTAGCCCCTATAATAAAATAATGTGCAAAATAAATAACTTTTGGTGACAAGCCCACTAAACTAGCTCATAAACAAAAGAATAAGCCTCTGAAGAGGTCGAATGATCAATAATACATGTCATTGTGCCTTCTAAGAAGCATGATGAAGTATATAAGTGCCAAAATAATTAATAGGACTCCCAAAAGTAGTGGACAAGGGGATGGACCCTTGTTCTCCAAATAATAAACTTGTGGTGCTCCCAGTGGGTGTGGGGGCACACAAGTAACCTCATGGGTCTCCAAGTATATAGAAGATTTATGTAGACCATTTTTAAGGTCTTATATATTGGTGTAATTGATTCCACATCAACATACAATTCCTGGGTCATCTGTCAAGTGCATGGTACAACTCTCAGGCCGATTGGGCATGGTGAACCAAGGGCATCTTCCTTGTCCAATAGGTGAATCTCAAGCACTATCTGAACATTTATGGGTATCCATGGAGTGTTGTATACTATTTTAGAGGCCCATGGCTCTATACACACACCATACATGTGCCAATGTAGCCCTCTGGAGGGTAGGATCCCGGGTAGAGAGACCATATGCAATCTTGCATAAGATCTAATGCACCTCCTAGCCTTCCAGTACACCAATTCATCTAAGGAAATCGAGTTAAAGAGAGTACAAACCATGGACAACAAGTGGGAACTTCATAATGCCATGATCTTCCATAGTAGGCTTTGGCATGTGCTAATGTCCCCAGTCTCCAAAAAGGGTTAAACAAGCACCCTATTAGGTGGTTTTTGAGGGGATATTATGTCCAAGGTATATCTTAAAAATGGTGATGGAAGGTGATAAAGAGATGAATAGAGTAAGGAATGAAAGGGGAAACCCTAGGCCACATGTTGGGGTACAAGGGTATCTAGTAAAGGGAAGCCCACACTTGGGTATATAATTTATAGCAAGGAGAAATCATGGTGCATGAGGTGCCCCAACCTTGATTTTTTCACCCTTCTTTTTATGCGTTTTTCCTTTATGAATTTTCTTTGATTAACTGCTTGGGGCTCAAAGGATAAGAGCATGATGTGTAAGGCACAACAATGGATACCCCCTTTATGGTAGGGCAGTTTATTTACCACCAGGGGTTGGGACAATCATGGGTTCCTAAATGATAAAGGAGACTCATCAAGGGCCTATATGAACTAAGGTGATGGCCATGGGAATTGGGTAGATCTCATGCATTGGATTTTTTCCACATGCTAAATATGTTTGTCCTGGCCATCTTTTGCATTTTGTGGTTTTTTTTCCTAATGAATGCAACCAATTATGCTTTTACTTTTCATTTTAGCTGCATCAACCTTTGGGGCATCGTTCCAATCCTGACCCAAGATGTGGGCAAGGGGAAGGGGAGGCTAACCCTATATGGAACTAGTGGAGAAATGTGGACCTAAGTGGGAAAAATGATGGATGGGGTTATAATAAATGGAAGGGGAGTGATATATATGAATGGAGAAGCGAGACCACACAATCAAAATCATGGTTTCCCATGTAGCACCACCCTAAAACCCAATGGTTAGTAAAGGAGATCCCACGAGACTAAGATAACATCCAAAAGAGGTATAGGGGAGAGAAGCATAGACCTAGCCCACTCTTTCAGTCAAATCCCCCTATTAATCCATGCTTAGAAGTGTCCATGATAAGTAAACTCCAATACTCAATTACTAAATGATAGGGCATACCTTTAGGTTCGGGAGACCCACCTTCAAACATATGATCATGACATATGGGTAAGGGACCACATGGCTAGCTTAGGTGGTGAATAAATGACACAATGATCTAGTTGGTGGTTGCAAGGGGTTGTTGGCTTCCAACTGAGGACCATCTTGGAGAAAAATTTTCTCATAGGGATATCACCCACAAAATGGTGGGTAACATCTAGCTCCAACTAGGACATGATCTCTCGAAAAGTGGGCGAAGTTATTCGAGTGGGAGGTCACAAGAACACCAACAATATCTTGGTTACCATAGACATGTTATCTACACATATCAAATACTAAATCCATAGGGAAACATGTTTGTACAATGTCTTATGATCACCCATGCTTAATGTTAGGCAATAAAATCACAAATAATAAAACATGCAAACTTTAATCTAAGTGCAGCTAATATATCATGAGAAATATCATATGAAATTAGTTCTAATGCAAAAATTAGCATGCAATTCATCCTATCCTAACATTCCTCTGGTATAATGCTCATACTAAGTGCAATCATAAAGCCAGTGCAACCAACATATCATCAAATCAATATAAATATGTCAGCGTATATGATTACTCATGTAGCAAATACTAAAGCGAAACTGGACAAAATCACACAGATGATAAGGCTAGTGGGAGGCAAGAATATAGAATTCCAACACACAGGTAATCGTGCAAGAAGAGGTAAGAAAATGATGTAATATAGTCCATGAGATCCTCTCTTCTAACCAAAATATAGATATGTCAATGACTAGGCTCATAAAATTTTAATGGATGGAAACCTTGGGCATATTATTATCGTGCTTATTATTTATGTCATATTTCATGGCCTCTACAATGTTATGATTACTAGGGAAGGGAGGCTGATGAGGTGGAGAGGCACAAGTAGGATACCCATGATGATCACACTAGATGGGGAATTATAAATTGATCATGATCCTGAGGGGGAGCCCAAGGAGATAATGAATATTCAATGAGGGGCTCTTCCTTGATATTATACTCAAAAAGGGGAAAGGGATCAATATCACTTGAGATCATATGAGAATAGGTGTGGGAATCACTTTCAAAATGATGAACAAGAGAGGGAGGAAAAGAGGAAGGTGGAGTTTTGTATCCAAAAGGTTTTTCTTCCCCAAAATAATAAGGCTCAGGGGATTTGAATATATCATCATATTTAGGAGAGGTGGGAGCCTTACCGATTTCCTTAGTATCAAATATTGGGCCTCTCCTAACAGGAAAATTGATCACTTCCAACTGCCCCTCTTTATGCAAGGGAAAATAATATTTCTCCTTAGGGATATGTCATCATAAATAATACCCGAGAGAAAGGGAGGACCAATTTCAGCCTCATGCTCCTTGACAATGTCGTAAATGGGACCACAATCAAATTGAGGACCAACAATTTCCCATTTCTCCTTTTCAATGTTGGAAATAATAGTGTTGCAATCATCTTTGTCTTCTTTTAATAAGAGAATTCTATTTACAATTTTTGTACTGGTGCAGTCTTATACCAGCACGCAGGCTTCTACCTGCAAAAGGCTACAACCTTCTCTCATTCTCCAGCTTCTACTGGAAGGGAGCTACAACCCCCTAGCTCTTGTACTAGCTAATATGTTTACTAGTACATAGGTGTAGGCCTACAGAAGGCTACCACCTTCTCTTTTCTTCTAGGGACCACGTTTCATAAATTTTTAGACTGGATCCATCAACAACATCATTCAATCATCAAATGTTTCTGCATCAACCAATCTCCTTTTGAACCAACCACAACCGAATCAATCAATCACTATGATCATTCATAATGTTGTCTCCAGAATACAATAACCAGAACCCAAGCAATAATCGAGAATAATGCAATAGCAAACAGAAGCAACTAAAACATATTTTATAAGGTGTATGCCACTTCCATGGGTCGAACCTGCATGCATACGCACTTTCCTCAAAGCGAACTAGCGTACAGATATGCAAATAAAATTTATGATGTATACATTGTTTTGATATGAAGAACCAACATGTATACACTCCTTTTCTAAAATGAACCTGCGTACATATCTATAAAATATGATTTAAACATAACAACATTTCCAGACTTCAATCATACCCAGATCATCATATTTACAAACTACAACATGCGCCAGTTATTCAGATACATGATCAAACCACATAAAGATAATTCACTTCAAGCCTTAAGATCATGAAAGATCATTAGATCTTATCCTTCATCAAGCGCTAAGGTTCTTCCTTAGTTCAGATCAAACACAACACCATAAGCCAATAACCTGCATATTAGATCTCACACTATATCAGATATTAGATACTTGCACCCCTTGGCCTAATGATCTTCTCCTCCTTTTATAGTTTTATACCTTTCTCAATACCATGGACCAAAACCACTTAGGACCAATACCTTGGACCAAATACCTGGGGTAAATACCTCAGACCCAATACCTTGGACCAATACCATGGATAAAAATACCATGGACAAAATAGTTCAAACCAAACATTTAGTTTTCCAAGGTATACACGCTTTTTCTTTTGTGAAAGTTCATGTGTACGTATACACGACTTGTATGCAGTGAACCTGCGTGTATACATGGCTTGGTCAATGGTGAACCTATGTATACCTCTCCTTCTTCATTCCGAGTAGTCTGATCTATAACTCTATGTTGTTAACCTGTATTACTGTGATCTATCATCTGAGTGAGTTGCTTTCTTAACTGATTCCTTGAAGCTGCCCTACATTTCATCACATCTGAAAACACTCCTGTCATGCATTTTGTCACATCTGATATCTCTTATGTAGATTCATCTAGTTACCATATACAAGAGAGATGTTATGCTACAAGTGGGTTTCCATCAAGTACAATACATACATCATAATTCCAACAGTGTGGGAATCACTTTCAAAATGATGAACAAGAGAGGGAGGCAAAGAGGAGGGTGGAGTTTTGTATCCAACAGGTTTTTCTTCCCCAAAATCATAAGGCTCAAGGGATTTGAATATATCATCATATTTAGGAGAGGTGGGAGCCTTACCGATTTCCTTAGTATCAAATATTGGGCCTCTCCTAACAAGAAAATTGATCACTTCCAACTACCCCTCTTTATGCAAGGGAAAATAATATTTCTCCTTAGGGACATGTCATCATAAATAATACTCGAGAGAAAGGGAGGACCAATTTCAGCCTCATGCTCCTTGATGGTGTTGTAAATGGGACCATAATCAAATTGAGGACCAACAATTTCCCATTTCTCCTTTTCAATATGCAATTAATCTCCAATGTCATCTTCTAAAGGAAAAATGGGATCACCTTCCTTAAGTTTCTCAAAAGGAGAGCCATCATGAGTAATGACCTCAAGAAAGGTAAGGTTGGTCTCAAATTCATCCTTCCCAACACATGTGTTCTCAAAATCATCCTTTACGTCATGTGAACTCAAGGAGGACTCATCTTCTTGCTCATTACTTAGATTCTCGATGTCTTGATGATGGTCAATGAAGGATTCCTCTAGGATTCTTAACGCGGGGAATTATTGAAAATGTCTAAGAAAACCATCAACAAATTCCTCAATATATGGGATGCTATTATGTTCATGATCATGAAACCATGATTTATGACCATAGAGAGATCCCATGAACAACAACATAAGGACATCTTGGTGAACAACCTCCTCTCTTGATGCATGTGCATTAAATACTTCTACGTGGTCAATTGTGGAGAGTAGATCACCATCAAACATCGACACCCCACATACCATCCTTCTTGTGACAGATTAGGGTGCTTAGGGATACTATCAATGTCCAAAATGGGAAGTTTATCAAAGAAAGACAACCTATTTGAGATATACATGAAAAATATGTAGGAGTTGACATAGTGAATTTAAATATGCCTAGAAAAATGCTTGATTCACCCTATAAGCATCGACCTTAAAGTTCAATGAAGAACTAGGGATTCTTTCTTCCAATGAAGTCACCAATAATGTTATGTCAATGTCAGATGGGGAACAAAACACACATTTCATGTCCCCGAAAATGACACCAAAATGTTACAGTTCAAACTATCAGGGATCCTAAATGGGGATCCTTACTACGCTAAGGGAAACAAATGGAGAAATAACCCATTGTCACCTTGGCTAAGGCTCCATTCTCTTAATGGGCTTTCATCGATGGGAGGTGACCTGTTATGATGAGGATCACTAAATGGATAGACCAATGATAGGGTGAGGGGTGATCCTAGAATCCTATTCACATGAGAGCTCAAATATGTGGCTTGCTTGCTTTGGAGGCAAGGATTAAATTTCTCAAGGAAGGAATTAAGGGGAACTTCAAGGTTTCAATTTAGGGTATGTCTCTTACAATAGGGGTTCTTAGACATTGAAATTCATGTGAAATATTGGATTCCCAGTGATCGTTGAAGAATTACCCTTAATAGTGTATGGAACCACATGAGACCAAGTGGACCCGAAGGGTAGGTCAAGGGGGTAGGGTTTAGCAACCAATGATATACTTGACCTATTCCAGAGGGAGAAAGGGACCAAAGAAATAATTTTTAATGAAAGACAATGTGGGGGTGTCAATGAGGCTTTTAGCCTAAGGAAACCAAGGGAAAGATTCAATCTCAAGGCTAGGTCTTGAGATATCTCAAAATCCCACTATCAAAATTTCTTCAAAATTGGAGGGCACCTAGGAGACACATCAACACAATAGGGGCCAAGAGATCAAATTTATTTTTATGGGTGGTTTGCAAGATAGATGATTCCCTAGGGGACGTAATGGGCTTGGCCTATAAAAGGAGAGGGAGCTAGATGAGAAAGGTTTAAGGTGATCACATTTGGGTGGACTAGTGCCTAATCCTTTTGGGAGATTTGGAGTCAAGTAGAATTACAACTATGGACCTTCGAATTTTCTAGGTCAAGGAGGCCTCAAAGACAACTTCGCTTGGCACTAGGGCAACAACAAAAGCAACTTCAAAGACTTTGTACCTAGTTTTTAAGATAAATGGCTTATCAAGATGAATTTTAGTAGTGAAACATTTCTAGGAACATTCATTCATTATACATGGCCCATACATGAAGCATTCACTATCCAGAAACAAAATTTCCACAACTTTGCATAAGAGATGCAACAAATAAGCCCTAGTATAATGAAATCCAAACAACAATGTATCTGACAAAATTAGAAAGAAAGAATAGCATTAAAATGTACTGACATGTATAAGAATATATCCAACCATCCAAAAACTTGCCATCAAGAAGGTCCATGACATATGAAAATTATCTAAACATCAAAATTCATTCCATGCTCCAAAAAATCATCCTCCAAGAAGGATAACAAAAATCTATAAATAGATAAAAGTTCCAAATCCAAGTAATGATGCTAAAATAAATTCATATCACTTTTATTTATACACTTCTAATGAGTTCGATTTAGCTAATTAGGCCTGTTATCACTCAGGTTGTTCCCCAAAAGTTGTAAGAAAAGGGAATACGGCCGAGGTAACCACAGACCAATCTTTTAGATGTAGGTCCTAGCCAATCTGCATCCAGAGAGGGCTCTCTCTTTATAATTTAGCTTTGTTTTAAGGTGTATTAGGCTAGTTATGAAGTACAAGGGTTTGTTTTATTTTTGGACGGTGATATTCAATAGAACAGAGGTGTAAGTCTGAGAAGTTCAGTCCATTGGGCTAATGGAGTCTATGAAGATGAACTGCTGGACATGATTTATTTGATGGAGGGTGGTACTACAGAGCAAGGTAATCAATCATGGAATAATTCATAAGCTAGAGTTAGATGGTATGGGATCAAGTGGGTGAAGGCCAATTAAGAATCCTTCATCATGCTGACAGAGGGAAAGTGAATGATTATTGACAAGGAGCAGTTAAGAATTCCTTAGCTATATTCAAGATGTAAGAACCAGGGGAAACAGGAGCAGTTAAGAATTCCTGCTTATGCTAATTCTGAAGAAAACATTAATAGTAATAGAGATTGAACATAGAGTACAGTCAAGTAAGTTCTGAGTTATTCTTTTCCCCTGCTATTGAGATTATGAACATAGACGATATATAAAATGAAGCAACATAAAGATGAGTTAAAAGAATTATTAATCCATGAAATAATTCGATAATTCTGTGACATGGTCCTCTGCCATCAAATACGCATCCATAGAGTTCAACAACAACGCATTCCAGCATCTTTTTATTCAAAAGATTTTCAGAATTACAGCGCAGTTCAGGAAATGTATCACCAACCCCGAATACTTCTCTTGGGGAGGTATTTATATAAAAAGTGTTACAAAATATCTGAATGAGACAATATCTAAAAATAACTCATTCTACCAACTTAAGAAGAGAAAGAAATGATCTCGAAAGTAGGGAGGAATAAATGAAGAAGTAATTGCTGCTGTGTTGACTGCTTTAGTTGGTTAGATATGTTGACTTTTAAGCTTAGTGAGTCGGCTGGTAAATGTCTTCTATTCATATCCCTGTGATGTTGTCTCGGCCCTTTCGGCTGTATCTGATCTTTCTTTAACATGTTGTTGCTCCAGTTTGATTCCTGTCCCCTGTTATGTTCTTCTTTATGGCGTGTGATATGGGCATTGAATTTTGCCAAGATAAAGATGACAAAAGAAATGAAAGACATATTTATAGAATATCCAACATGCTTTGCCACCATTGGTCCCCTGGCAATTGGTGTCTTTGCAATTTCCTTAATATTTCATCAGCTTCCTTATACCTGAAGAAATTGGGTTGGACTGTGAAAAGATGCTTTATTTCATGTTCAATATAAAACAGATTTTCCCAACTGTCATACAGGCTCTGTCCTGATGGGAGTGCTCTTTCTTCTGAAGTGCTTGATGAGGGTGTGATTTGATTTGCAACATATGTATTCACCTTGTGAGCATAGTTTGCATGCGTCATCAGTTTATGATCATCAGTTAATAAACCGGGCAGACCCTTTTCCTACAAAATTGCAAACCTCTCTGTAAAAGCATTTATTTCTATTTGCATCTCTTGGCACTTTCTCTCCAGATTTTGTATGAAATTTCTCATGGTCAGCACTCTTTTAACTATCAAAATGGTGCCTGTCCTATTCCTGATATCTAGTGCTGCTAGTTCTTCACTAGTGTGGGTATTTAAAAAATGTACTAGCCTATTGGCCTGTTCGGGCATGTGTCCCAATAATGTCCTAGCTTTTTGAATCTCTACCTGGGCTAGTACTATCAAATCAATTTGCTCATGGATTGTTTGTATTGATCTCCATTCATCAGTGATGGATTGCCCAATGTTAGCCCACAAGATTTTCTTGATTTCTGCTAGAGGTTTGTGAAGAGAAAGATCCTTTTCTAAGGATCTTACCTTGTTTTCCAATGCTTTTACCTCTCTTGTTCTTTCTGCCACAGTCATTTTTGATTTGTCATAACTCACTTCTAATTTTGCCAATTTCTCTTTGGCTTCCTTCAGTTCTGATACTTGGAGTTTTAACTCCTCTATATCCTTTATCAACTGTTCTGTTGTCATAGTAGTGTTGTTGCCTGTTGTTGTACCTGTGGTAATTTCTGTTGTTGAAGTGGTAGGAGGGGCTGTTATGCCTGTTGGAGCTGTCTCAGGTGGCTGGGAGGTCGACTCTCCCTGTTTCCCTTGTAGTGCTTTCTCCAATTCCTGCTCTATTTCTGTCAATCTTTCATTCATTTTTATTAGCAGATCCATTATATTTTCGTGTGATTTCTGCTCAACAATATCTATATTTTGGGGTTGCATGGTAATAGGCAGCTTGAGCTGCTTTTTGAGAGCTGCAATGTATTCTTCCTTCTTTTTTATTAATGCTTTTATGCCCTTGGCATCCTTGGGATCATGTTCCAGCTCAATGATAGTTTCTTCCAAAGATTTGATCCTATTACCCTTGGCTAATGAAGAAGCCTTTTCCAACTCTAATTGGGCAGAGCTGTTGTGCAATGAATTCTGTAATTTGTGAGCTAATAATTCCTTGTTTGCCAAGGTGGAGTACACCATTTCTCTGGTTTGCTTATGCAATTCAATCTGGTTGATTGGATAGATGTCTTTGGAGAGAACTTCCAGATTGGTCCTGATATAATCAACAGCTGATTGTGGTTGCTGCATTTTGGGATTAAAATGAATAAGGATAATTTTTCCTTCCTGAATGTCATATGCTGACATTAGCCTTTGTTGATTTGTGGGAGCTTTCCTCATCAAGTGATTATAAAGTTGAATTCTCACCGGATCATTCTTTGCCTTTATTTCAGTGAAGGTTCTCTTAATATCCGAACCTTGCTTGCTTTGTTGCTTGCTTTGAGGCCTCGTCGATGAAACTTCCACACTATGCTGCCTCTCTAGCTCTTGTTGGTATGAGCTAGCTGATGTGCCCATCATTGGAGAAGTTTGTTGTTCAGTCATTCCCTCACCCCTTAGGCTGCCTGTTGTTTCTTCCAAGAGTTCCTCTTCAAAGTAAGGATTTAACCTTTGCCTCTTTTCCCCTAGCTATTCTGTTGGTCCACTGATAGGTGTGCCTTCTTCTCTATCTCTTTTCTTACTTTTTTCCTCATTTAGAGGAGTTTGTAGTGTAGGGATTTCCGGTGCCTTGGTATGAGCTGGGGGAAGTTTCCCTTGAATTTGTTCCTTTGATGTAGTAGGTTGGTCTGTCATTATTTCCCACTCTGTGTCTGTCACCTCTTTGCCTTTAGTTGACCCTGTGCTAGCCTTTTGTGATGGATGCTGAGAAGTCCTAGCAAAAGATGTGTCACCTCCTGTGTGCTGAGGCAGCTTGAAGGATACCTGTCCAAAAGAGTCCAGGTCAAGCGTTTTTTCAAGCTCTTTCATGGCTTTTTCCAATTTCTCTTCCTCAGTAATTTCTTCAACTAATGTGCCTTCTATCCATTCTTATTGATTAGCATTCTGTTGAATTTTAGGGATCTTGTGATGAACGTATGTTGTTAGCTTGTTTTTCACTTTTCTATAACTTATGAAATGATAGGGGTCATATGGTTCCCAATAGAAACTTTGTTTCAATTTAAGTTGCTCCCTGTTGAAGGCCCCAAAAATTGGGTCAACAACAAGGGGGATACCCGCCCGGTCCAGACCTTGGTTGGCAGCTCCTTATCCGTTTGGTATAGCGGGTCCGACTGGGGATATGGGACCAATTTCCCAATTCAGTGTGTGTGTGAGAAAGATGGGTATTTCTGTTCTAAATGGAATACTTCTATCCTAATTCTAATCTAATGCTATGTTGTTGTATTCTAATAAACATAAAAAATATCAAAATTTATGCTAACCCAGGGTGTGATCTTTCTTCTATGCAATATAAAAATATTTCAAACAATAACTGGTAATAAAGATCATTTAGCTATTATAAGAAAAGAATTCAATGAAGATGAAATACTTCGTATAAGAATTTAGACGAAACAATTGTGAAAACTTATCGCATAAATGAGCTATTCATACAATAAGCATAAACAAATAGTTATCACCGTACAAAAGTGCCAAATGATAACTCAGGCATCCATGCTGTAATATATAAACAACTAAAGCTTGGAATATCACTTTAGCTAAGCAGAAATGGTTAGAGATAAAAGTACCATTTAAACTAGTCCTACTCATGAGCTTCAAGCGACAATTGATTTATCTCTCCTTGATTTAACATCCACTAAGAGTACATAAGTGCAACATCAGTAGTAGATATCAAATGCAAATATCAAATAAACCATGTTCCATTCATTCACCAAAACCTCCTCTGAGGGTACAAAAGTGCATGTTCTGAGGACAAGTTTTTGATAAATTTCTGGACCCTTCTCTAAATGCATGAGAAGGGATTAAATACTACTTACTAAATAACTTATTTACAGAAATTGAGGATTCGGTTTAGATGACCGTCCTCTTTCTAAGCAAAACTATTTCTAAAATTAAATCTAATATCTAACTATTTCTAAATTTTCTCCTTAACGTTGCAAGCATTCAATATTTTCTTGAGTGGAGTCGGCTGACTGTCTTTCGTCTTTGGTTGAGTTAAGCAAACAAAATTGGCAAGAGCTGGAATTATCTTCTCAGTAAAATTGATGATATACTTGAGAGTCATCCAATGACTATGTAGCATTACCATGTATACCTGGTAATAATCCCATTTCAACTTGGTTAACCCTTGGACTGCTTCTGCTTTTCCTTTAGTTTTCTGTTTCCAGTTTGTTTCTATCGCTGCTTTCTTGCAATTTATGGGGCTTGCAGGTGACTGAGTAATTAGGAGCCTTCCTTTTCGAGAAAGTTTTCTCAGCGCTAATCGTGCATAGGAAACTGCCTCTATTTCTTGATCTAGGCTTCCCTGATGTGTTTTTCGCTTCTTGCGTCTTTTTCTCTTATTGGGTATAAAGCTCAAAATTTGTAAAAATAGTGATTCCGTGAGTTCCTGACCCTGAGCATTAAACTGCCTGTTTCTGTTATCGGCATCGTTCAATACCCATTCAACCATGGCTGTATATGAGAAATCTGTGATGGATGCCTCTGAAGAGTTTTGCGGCTCTTTCTCTCCCTTGAGTGGATTAGGTGTGCCTTCCGAAATGGACATTGGAGTACTGCCTTTCCTCCTCATAATTTTCTGCATACTGCCTTGTATAACGTTTTGTCCTTCGTTCCTGCAGTTTAAATTTGAGGTGGAAGTAATGATAAAAAATAATAACGAGAAAACTTTAAATGCCGAAGATATGCAAAACATGCCACCTTTCATGAACTAGTTCTTCGAAAAACACAACACCATACTTCATTAACAACTAGCAACAACTCATTAATTTGCATTAAAATGCATAACCAGTTCTTGGCTTAGAAATTTTTTTGTCAAATAATGAGCCAGAACCAACTGCGATAGAGAGGTCCTGCGATTTTGCTTTTCGATATCGCAGATCATTGTATCGCATTATCGCAAGGTCGTAGTATCGCAATATCGCAGTATCACAATATCGCAATATCGCAGATCACTTAATCGTTATAATCCTTATGTGTAATTCATGTGATTTTTGCAATGCGCGATATGCGATATCGCATATCGGCGATTTTAAAGTTTTTCAATGTGAGTGTTTCTTTAATGCATGCGATGCGATGAAGTTTCGCGTCGCAATCTCACGTTTTTTTATCATTTTAACTCATTAGAAGGTACCATATCATTCTTTGCGCGATGCGATATCCCTTAAGGAGTGAATTTACTTTCTTCATTATGAAACTTAGGTTTTTAGATTCTTCAAAGGTATTTTCCTAAGTCCATGATGTTGTAAGTTTCATCTAAAAGGAAATATAACACTAATTGATTTTTTAAAATTTTTTACTGAGGGTCCCCACTTATTTAGTATTAGCAATAACACTTCATAAGGAGGGGGGTTGTTGGTGGCCACAACACTCCCCTAGAATCTTATCAGCCTCTTCCCAAGCTTCCCTTTTATTGAAGATAAATGGGCCCAACTGATTTCTTATTTTGAGCTATGCCTTTTTCTTAGCACTGTAGAAGTGGGTTATGTCTACATGGATAAACTGCTTGAAATACTCCAGTGCAAACAGTCTCATGGGCACAAACCTGGGTAGCTTGTAGGGGCACAGTTCACAGCCAAATATTCTAATTTTAGTGTGATTCTAGTATAAGTACCAGTCGCCTATACTGTAGTTTTTGGAGAGCTGTAAATTTTTTTGCATTTCACCAGAAAGTCTAGCAGGAGGAGTTGTCATCAATAAAGAAGAGGTTGGATGTATGAACAAATCAATGAATTCACAGTAGGTATAAGGGGAGTCATGAACACGGTGGAAGACTGAGGTCCAAAATATTACAGACTTTCGCTCTCCTTTGAAATCCAATTTTCTAATGGGAAAGTGAAAAATGTCTGTTTGATAGTACACAAACAGATGATATATGTATGATGTGTACTTTAAAACTCCTTCTCTGTCCAGGTTCATGAATTTCTCATGGATCTTATCAGCTATGAAGGTGGCATAATCATACTTGACAGTGTTAAACAGACATGGATAGCAAGAGCAATATGAATGATAAAGCATGCATTACAATTTTTATTCACAAAAGATGTACATTTATAGTACAATATGGTGACCGTTGGGATTCACATCCCAAGGTCCCTTGGACTGCTTTGTTCATTCGGCTTCCACGCTAACCCTTTAGGATTAGGTGTCCAACATTCCCCCCCTTAATCCGAAGGGTTATGTATGAGTCCAAGAAAAGAGCTGTAATACAAAATGTGCAATAACGCATGGCAGCACTAGGCTGAATGTGCTCTATGAAATGTTGGTAAAAAAGGGCGGTGGTTTAAGGATAGCCACCAACACTGGAACGCTTAGTGCAGTTCCCGGAACTCTTCCAAAACTCACAAGAAGCTGTAAGTCTTCTGCTAGAGGAAGTGATCCTATGTTTTAAAGAGGGAAACCTTCAACCGTAAAAGGGAGGCCTCACCCCGCATAAAAGGTAAAACTTCAACCTGAAAAGGGAAGTCTCAACCTGTGATGGTTTAAGGATGACCAACAACTCTGGAATGCTTATGCAATTCCTGGAACTCTTCCAAAACTGGCAAGAAGCTGGAGTCTTCTACTAGAGGAAGCGTTCTCAATTTTGTTCCCGGAACTCTTCCAAAACTGGCAAGAAGCTGAAGTCTTCTGCTAGAGGAAGTGTCGATTGCCTACTGAAGGCATGTTCACGGGCATCTTTGTCTCTGGCTACAACTCTGAAACTGGTGTGGCAGTTTGTGGCTCAGGCTCGCTTGATGTGGCTTTGAAGCTTGTAGATGACCATCATTTCCCCCCCTGTCAGATACAAGGTGAGAAGATGGAGAAAACTCAACTGCAAGACTGTTCAATATTCTGGAACAAGTTCTGACATGTGTTTGGAATATCTTCTTGGCTGTTGATACCCATTGCCAAGAAGCGATCCATCCTAGATGAATCTTTGTTCTTGCAGGGTGTTTGTTTCTGAAGCATCTGTTTGAAGAATAACTAGTTTTATGACAGTGCTTACATGGATGAAGATCAAAACAATGATCTTTCATATGGCCAACTCGATCACAGTGTTGGCATTTCACGATCTGTTGTTGTTGTTGCTGTGGAAGAGGAGCAGAGTCTGGAACAGCTGAAGTTGAACTGTCATGAGGAGCAGGTGAACTGTCATTAATGAAACCAGCACTTTGAAACTGAATGGGTTTTGAGTAGTCTGGAATATGAAAGGACAAGTCCTTGTCATATCCAAGACCGGTTCTGTGCTTGTTGTGGACAAGCTGTTCCCAAGGTCTGATGATGGGCTTGGGAAGTGCAGACTGAACTTCTGCATCTGCATGTAAAACTGCTGCTTTATTTAAATGAATAGGAACATTATTAACATGTTGCTGATGGGTGGTTGTCTCAATGTTCTGAACAAAAACAGGTTCAGAATGATGATTCCTTTGTTTTAATTCTTCTTGCTGAAGCTGAGATTCAAGCTGTAAAAAGTCAATCTTTTCCTGTGCATTATGCAAGCAGGTCTAAATGTCACAGAGAGTGTCCTTGTTGATGTTTACCATCCCATCGTCATTAGACTGTATCAAAGTATTTAATAAATCTAATACATCATAAATTAAAGCCATTTTGACTTACTACAAAAGAGTACTAAAGAGCTCTGCTTCTTCTTTCTTTTTTCTTTTTTTTCTTTTTTTACAAATAGAATTGCACAACTTTATTACTCCCAGTCCATAAAAACTATTATGCTAATATAAGCACTTCATGGAATATGCCAAATATCTGCCACGACCAGTACTTGGCACCACTCTAAATAAACAACCAGCAATGGTTAATATTATAAATATCCAGTTAATCAAGACAAAAAACTCCTCGAACATAGCATAAGTTATGTGTCATCTTCTGTTACCCGGCCGTACCGCAGATTTTGCACCCCCGTCTTTTGCACCTTAGGGCGAGATAGTTCTGTTTCTTCTCATGTGATTCTGCATGACCGAGAGGCCGGAAAGATTTGCACAGCAGTATACAGCATTAAGCCGAGGTTCTATTTTGGGCAAGTCACTTCGAGGAATTTGTTTAAACCAAAACTGAATACTCAACGAGAAAAAACCCCTTTGTTCCGTGCAAACAGAAATCGATAAGAACACATCCAGGGAAGGCAAGGCTCCAGGCTGGACGGTGTTAGATCAAATATTCAATGCTTCAGGCAGAAACGAGATCAACCCGTTCTTGAAATTGCTCGAACAAAAGCCTTTGAAAGTAGCATCATACCAAATCATTTATGATGGCATATATGTAAACGTATCTATTTGTGCTGGGAGCTCCTTTATGTCAACTTCAAAATGTTCTTGAACCTGGTTGAGCACATCTGAGTCAGAAGCAGAGGAAACAAACGTGATTGCAAGACCCTTCGTACCAAATCTTCCAGGAAAGAGTTCCAGGAAAATCTTCTCCAACTATCGCTGTCGCCGATGCCTTTATCTTCTGTAAATATTGCTTGAGCAGTTACAAGTTTCTCTTTCGGAGGCTCTGCAATATCATAGACTTCTTCAGAAGCAGATATACATGCAGATGCTGAAAGTGAGTTGCCTTGGAAGCATCACTGAGGTTAAATTTGTGGATAGAATCCATGCATTTCTCGGCAGAATGTAGCACCAACTCGAGCAAGTCGTTTGTTCTGTAGTAAAATGCGTCCTATGTTGTATTCTTTGGTCTTTCAACAAACATTTTCCTGCCTTGACAAAAGCATTCAATAACAGTTCCTCTTCTTATAATGGCTTTGGGAATGCAAACTTAGTTTCCAGAAGCCTGGAAAATGCTATAGCCACACTATAGTCTGGTCTCAACGTACTCTCTTTCCTTCATAATATATATACATATATGGTAATGTAATACAATTCCAATGCATATATGAATCCACCATTTTTAATATGACCATAAGTCCTCTTGAAAAACTTATCTCATATATAAAATCGATTTTCTTAAATCCGTCTTCTTAAGCTTATCACATGGACACATTTAAGAATATTAAAAACTTCAAGACATAGCATACACGTGAAACGTGGATGAGGAATCATTCCACAAGCCTGAAGAGAGTCACAACACGTCCAAACTGAAGATAATTTCCAGCCAGCTGTATGTTTTTTTTACCACCAATAAATCACTTCATAAAATCGGTCCCTTAGTGAGGTATGTTCAGCTTCAAACTCAGAATTTGATATGGCTTTCAACACTGATAGAATCTCGTCCCTTCAACCAGAAACTCGACTCAAAACTAAGGTGATTTTTTTTTTTTTGACAGTATAGGTGTTTGTCCTTTGTTCTCAAAGAACCACGCAAATAGTTGTGTTGATACAAGAGGGAGATTAGATTTCCTTTAAGGGAGAATTGGTGCCATTTGAAACCAGAAATCAGCCTTGTCTCTTTTCCCAAAATATGACTTCTATTCTCAAGATTATACCAACAGAATTTGAAGGCAACTCGTTCTCTTTCCAGCCGTGATTTGTGACTTGAGTCTTCTACCAATCAACACAAATCGGCCAACACAACATTTCACACAGACGACACCATGAACAATATAACCAAATGGCCATGGAGTTCAACGCATATGGAGTTCAATACATCGATTCCACCTTATAATATGACACAGTCATAGTCATTTAGATGTACCTAATCAATGCAATTTCATTGAAATGTAACGGCTCAGAAGTTGAACCGTTTTCGATCAGTGACAACCTGGAGAGTAACGCTTATTTATGCAATAATGGCAAAAATTTGATGCATTTCAATGCTCCAGCGACAACAATAATGAACAGCTACCATTATCATTAACACGTAATTTAATTATTCAAACTGACAAACAGGCTTCGGGGCAGTGTAATACCGGACTTCCGTTGTCAAACCTCATGTTGCACAGAAACCCTGGCAGCACTGTAGGAACGCTGGCAATGGAACGCTGACAACACTGTAAGAGCAGGTATTCAATGGGAATACCAAGAATTATGCAGAGAGTTTTTGCAGGGCAGAATAGAAGCGTTTTTCCCTGGCAGAATATATAGAGCGCATGACTCACAAGCATTCAAAGCAACCTAAATGATAGGTTAGTATTCGCAGGAAAATAATGGCTCATTACAATGACTCAAAATGGAGCAGGACCAGCAATCGCCCGCTCTGATACCATGTTAAACAGACATGGTCAGGGAGAATAAATAGGAAAACAATAGGAAAGATAAATCATTCAGTACAATTTTTATTCACAAAAGATGTACATTTATAGTACAATATGGTGACCGTTGGGATTCACATC
Source organism: Pinus taeda (assembly GCA_000404065.3). NCBI lineage: Eukaryota > Viridiplantae > Streptophyta > Pinopsida > Pinales > Pinaceae > Pinus > Pinus taeda. The sequence goes on from APFE030613882.1 coordinate 96,316, forward strand.
CCAAGGTCCCTTGGACTGCTTTGTTCATTCGGCTTCCACGCTAACCCTTTAGGATTAGGTGTCCAACAGACAGCAGGGAGCTATCCTGGAGTAAATATTGACAAGAGAACCAAGTTGGTCTCATCAACATTTCACTGGTTTTAAATCCTAAAATGTAGGATATCATGTCAACAAGGAACTTTCCTGCTTCTGTGAACCAAGTATCTAGATAAGGAGGTGGTTGTTGGGGCTCACAATTTGGCTTCATGAACAATTGAGCTATTCTTATTATCTCCGAACTGGGCAGTTTAGCACCTTAGTTAAGCAAGAATCCCATAGAAAGAGGAGCCAGACGCTGAGTTGGCTTGAAGTGCAACATCTCATTGATGGATTCAGGGGTGATATGAAAGAGGACATTTCCAGAAGGGGCCATCACTACCCTTTGAGTAGGCTCATAATTAGCACAACATTGGTGGATGAGGTTAGGGAATACATTCACTGAAGGGAGGTAGTACATGGGCATGTTGGACTCCCAAATTCCATAGACATCGACATTGCTGTGATAGCCATTCCTGATATCACGAAATGCTTGGAGGTGGGGCTTTTGGCCAATTAAGTCATTAATCTGTAAATCCCTGTCAGCTAAAGGTATCCATTCCAATTCTTTGTGTGGTGCATTGAGGGGCGCAATATTGAGGGCCACGGGCGCAGGGGCTTCCATGTTTGCTCAGTTGCCTGTGATTTTCAAAGTAGAATTTGGGTTTTTGTGGCACAAAATAGACAAAAAAACCATGGTGCAATGTCCTTTCTCAAAATTGCAAGTGGATTTTAGCTTGTATTCGGCTTTTTAGGTAAAATTTACAAAAGAAACACAAAAATATACGTTTGGGAAGTGGAAATGGAGTAAATACCTGGGTTTTGGATGCGCACGAGAGCAGTTTACAGGGTAATTGACTAGCAGCAGCAAGAGACTGGTCTTTGCTGGTCAGGGTGACGGACTATAGCTCACGCGACCACTTGGACATTAATTTCCATGCAGAGGTTCCGTAAAAACAACAAATACAAATGGACGAAAACGACACTTTCACGGGTTTTTTAACAAAAAATTGGCTTTACGGGTTTTTGGCGCTTTTTTGTGATGACATCATCATGACGTGAGATTTTGTCGCGACGTGGGTGACGTGGCGATGAGGTGGCAGATGACATGGGAGATGATGTGAGGTTTGTAGTGTCCTATCTAGGGTGCTAGACTGGGCTATATTTATTATCGACCAGGGTGCGTAGACTTAGAGGCGTGCGCCTAAAACATATAGACATAAAGGATCTAATCTAAGTGTAATCTTCCTAATTACAATGCTATTATTAGATTTAATATCAAACTAAATCACCCTATGTATCACTATCTACCAAGATTCAACAAATCAAAACGTTGTGTATCACTGCAATTAAAGATTTTAGTCTCCTTACAGAGACATCATACATAAAACCTCTGTTCAGTGACTACTCAACATTCATTAACATTTATTAACAGTCATGCAAGATGAAATCGTAATCATAAAGTTCATGACAGTGCTCTACAAGATAACACTGGATCGAATCCCTTACAGGATATGATTCACGATCCAAGTGATATTCTATTCAAGCGCATGCATAAACATATAAGCAAGCGCATTCATAAACATATAAGCATAAACATAAATCGATTTAATCACTGCGCATATCAATACCAAATACCCTGACTGTAAATGAAATAAAATAACAACAGTATACCATGTACGCAGGGCCCGTCCGCGTTCTTGGTATACTGGGCTTGTTATCCAACGATCACCAAATCAAAACAACGCAATCGTGACTGTAATGCAAGTCTTTGGTATTAAAATCGAAACTCTGTTCTTGAAGCAACAATAACGATAACCATATACAACCGGTTCAGAACTATATTTACATATGGTTTCACATCACTTGAAAATGGATGTACATTCATGAGCGGCTGTTGCCGCTTTTACCAAAACACGATTTTTGAAAATGTTTCTGTCCTAGCTGATATAAAAAATAGAAACAAACTTAAATCGATTTGGACTGTGTGTTGTTGCTGCCTTTGTCGCCAACATGCCATAGTTGACTGTCATTGACCGCGCATGTAGGGGGGGTTGATTCTGCTGAGGATAGGTGCTTTACATTCCGCTTTTCATCCATACCTTCGCTCTAGCCTGGCTGTCATGCCACATGTAAACAATAAGCCATTACAGGGATGTTTGGAACTTCCTGTAGCTTTTTGCCAAAAATTCCTAATTCATTAACATAAAACCTTAAATCAATTTCAATGCAATATAAACTTGACTATTAATTAATCAATTTCCAAGGGATCTGGGGAGATAAATGATGAAAAGAGGTAGCAAATGACATGTTTTGGAGGGAAAAAGGGGTCATGGAATGGTACCAACATCTCTCCCCGACTTAATGAATTAGCATGTCCTCATGCTAACCCCGAAGTGCTTCCTTTGAACTCTGTCCTTGCCTGTGCCTCTGCTGCCTTTAGCAATGTGTCCGCATTCTTTTTCACTTGGGCATCATTCTGGTCATGGAGCTCTTGCTTTAGTCTTTTGTATTTTTCCTTGAGGGTCTTCTTTTGATTGTACCACTTGGTGGCCCACTTACAAATATCTGTTTGCTCAGCTTCTAGCTCATTGACTCGCTCCTTTAACTTTCATTTTTCTTTTGAATTTCTTTACTCTGTGCTCGGAGCATTTCATTTTCTTTCTTAATAAATTTCTCGAGCATGTTAGCCTCCATGAGCTCTTCCTTTAATTTTTCAATTTGTTTCTCTAGTTTCTTCTGCTTCTTATTGGGAGGTGGTGACCCTTTTTCTTGTTTGTTATTACTTTCGACCTCTATATCAGCTCCTGGTCCTGGGGGTGAATGGCTTTCAACATCTACATCAGCTCCTGGCCCTAGTGGCGAATGCTCACTGATCTGAATATCCATCTGTATAGGTGCATTGGATTCAGGTTGGTCTTCTTACAACTGAGCTTTTGGTGTCCTCCTTGTTCTCCTTGAGTAAGTGGTGAAGACTTTATCTTGTTCTGCCTTCTTAGCATCTTCCTTTCTCATTTGCCTAGTCCTTATGCTGCTCACAGGTGGAGGTATCTTGTTTGCTTTGGATGATGCTGGGATCTCCTCATCAATGTCCTTCATGAATCCTGAGTTTTCTTGCGATTCTTCTTTGTCTTCCTCATCTCTGATTTGGTTGGCAGCTAAGAAATCCTTCCACGTTTTCCCTCTTCTCTGCATTTCATGTTCAATAAGAATTTTGACTAAACCAAAATGATATAAGCTCTTGTCTTCATTTCCTTTCTGCTTCTGGATGGTCTTTGACATCTTGGTTAGGCTCTGCAATAGGAAATATGGTAAAATGATAACACATTGTCTTTTTAAGTGTAGCAACAACTTGATATGGTATAAATAAACAATGTTGTAGCGGCCTTCACAGGTTACAAATTTTTGAAGTATGTAAACCATTTCATCCCAAGGATGCACCAACCAACTTCTTGGAATGCCTTTCTTCCAGTTAACCGATGAGACTCGGGACCTAGACATGAATTGGGTCCACGATTTCTCTTTGAATTGCTTGTTCTTAAAATACTTTTCCCCCTCTGGGCTAATCCCTATCGCTTGGGCGATGGTGTCTTTTGAAACCCTGAATGAGAAATTGCCTATCAGGGCTTTCTCCCCATTAAATGTGAAGGTGAATTGCTTAGCAACCTCTTCGTTGCTTCCATGGAATTTCTCCAAAAAGGGAAACCACTGTATTTCTCTAAGAATCGAAATGCCAAGTCTTCATGGTATTGGGAACGCTATCAGAACAATACACTTGGCTCAGAACCCATATATATAGTCATCTTGGCGGAGGGTCGAGCTCTTAACTTGCAAATTTAACAAGGAAGTTTTGATTTATTACTTGATAGGGTCGCTCCCTTAGTGTCCAATGTGATGCTGGGTCGACTGTCGTGTAACTTGGTGGGAGTCAAAACCGGATGGCGCTCACTGCCTTCGGTCCTTACTGTGGAGGCCACGGGATTATGCGCCAATGTGAACAATCTTGAAAAATGAGTGAAATGACCAACTTCCTTTACCTCAGAGTGTGTTCATTTTTGAAAACAGAGGAATAGATGCCGCTTGCACAAATGCTATTATGGGAGCACTGGGAGCGTATATACCACATTGAGGTATGATGGAGTCCTCTGAATCACCTAGGTGCGTCGGGTGGTGAAATCATCATTCGGCCACATGCAAAATAATGAATAGGCCTCCTGTTTCTTACCTTTATATAATTTCTCTTTTTTTTTTAAACAATCACCACGTGTCCTGTTGGTACTCGGCCAAATGGAGGTATGGATTTAGGAGGTTGGTATGGCTGTAGGATACGTAGAACAACGTTGAAATGAAGGGTTAATGGATTTTAGAAGTAGGAAGTAGGTTGAAGTAGGGAAGAATTAGGGAGATAAGGGATGATGAAAAATGTGCCCCTGAAATCAATCATAACAGTCATAGTTATTAGAATTAACATTAAAAATTAATCCAAGAAATTAAATGTTAAGAACAAGGAGCGTATTACACTTTTATTTGACTGCTGTTGTATTGGCATGCTGAGTAGAGCTAGCCTCTTGACTGTTGTTTGACTTTCTTTGTTGTTCATAACAAGTCCCCTGAGGTAGATTTGAATGCAACAGGTCCCTCTGAAATACTGAAGATGTTCATGCAATTCTTTATGTGCATACAGGTACTGTTGAGCTTGGGTGTTTGATGGAGTCTTGGTGCTCAGCAACCTGCCTTTGTAGAAACTTGCTGAAGCTGTGTTGAAGTAATCTTGAAATATCAAACTCTTAACAGGTCCCTTTCTGTGTGTCTAAACAAGTCCCATTACTACTGGTGCTGATAGCATGGTCTTCTTGGACAGAACAGGTTCCCCTGCATAGTATTTATAACCAGGTCCCTCTGAGATAAAACAATGACAAGACAGCTTATTTATTGAAATATGGAATGTTGGAACAAACTGCTTGGGAAATTTACAATGAAGAGATGAGAAATGTTTAAAAAAAAAAAAAATTACAATGGAGAGCTAAGAATACTGATGCTTCTCTCCCCCACAAAAGGTTTGACTTGTCCTCAAGTCATTATTCAGCTGAGAAATTAAACAGTGAACAAAAGAAAGCTAATTCTTACCCGCCAACGAATTGGTTTTCAAGTAGGAATTCGGGGTTAGAGTGTGCCAGAGGCTGGTTTTCACATCTAACCC
>APFE030613890.1:0-51697 GCA_000404065.3 Pinus taeda
GGGTGGGTCTAAGGAGTCCCTAACACCCTTCTAGAGAGTTTCACAAAGTTTGGCTATCAAGAAACCTCATTTGTGAGCTTCTACAGGAAGTCTGCAGGGGTTCTACAAGATGTTCAGGAATTTCTACAGGATGTTTAGAAATTTCTACAAGATGTTTAAAAATTGGATTTTAAAGGATGGGTGAGTGAGGGAAGATGCATGAATGGGTATGGAGGTAGGATAGGGGCCTGGAGTGGCCCAGGGACTAGCGGATGGAGTGGTGAGAAGGTGTAGAAGGCCGACTTGGCTTGAAGAAGGCTAAGACAATGATTGAGCAAGTAGGTAGGGTTACGTGGAAAAAGGACAGATGGGAGACGAGGAACCCAGCTAGGAGACAAAACAGGTGGCTTAGATGATGTTTAGGTGGATGAACGGGTGGTGGAGATGCCCTGCACGGTGTACATTCAACCGAATCAACAAAGTCTTCCAAATGATCAAAGTCCTAGCTAATCTAGTCTAACTATCAATAACATGAATGAACAATAGCTTTATTGGAAAGAAAACCATGTACATCAACTATGCAAAGAAACATTTCAGAGATCTAAACCAATAGCTAACTTCTGCAAAGGAAAACAATACACTAAGGATTGCATGGTCAAGAAAACTAGTGTTTTTGTTGGGGCAGCACTGTTTCTTTAATTCCAGCCCCTGATCCAATAAGGATGAGGTGGAACCGAGAGTGTGGTTGTCCCTTTTCTTTGGAGCTTTTTTTGTTATTATCTCACCAAAACACCTGAAGCAATTCTATTCATAAACAATAGTCTATTCTAGCAACACAACTAGATCTGCCTAACAGAAATACGTTTCAAATGCATAAAGGGAAACAGTGATGCATAAAGGAAAAGTAACAGTACAGAAAGGAAGCCCTAGGCTCTCAGGTTGGGCCCAACCCTGAGAGCTATGGCTCCTATAGAAAACTCAAAGTTGGTATAAAATCGGACTGCTTCTCGTTATCAAAAAATATTCATAAGAGTTATGCCAAAAATGGTTACAAGAGAACAAAGTAAATCTAGCAGCATTGTGGTGAAAAATATGCAATGGTTTCCAAAAGTCCCTTATGAAGGCTGAGGCCTCAACACTTATACATCACGAGGGCCCTAGCTGGCCTCCTCAATCTGTGGAACTCGGCTGTCCAAACTATGAGTTAGACAGTCCCTTCCAAAATCTGCTTGGCTGCCTTCTAGATTCGGTTTTGGTGGTCTTTGGAGCTCGGAGTTGGGGGTGAAGATGCCAAGGAAGGTTTATTTAATGACATAGACAACCCCCCTATGAATCCTCACCTCAGGCTTGGTTGTCTTCTAGCCCATGATTGCTCGGTTTTGCTCCAACATGTGTCAAAAAAATCCTGAAATGAGCACGTGTTAGCCACCTAGGAAAAGTGACTACCCTTATTCGTACAAATGAAATAAAAATACTAAAAATAATGCATAAGCTATGGAAAATGAAGGATTGAACAAGGATTGAACAAAGATTATTAGGCCAAATGAGCCCAACAATTTACCAATTTTGGGGCTCATCAGCTGGTAACTGAGCGTCGTATCCTTTGTGATTGAAAGATACAAGATTGGAATCTGTTGGGTCAATCCCACCTATTGATGATAATAAAGCATGCTTTTGGGAGGGGAAATTTTGCAGTACCTCAAGAGTCGACATCACAAAGGGTGATTGGGCTAAATCCTCCACTATATTATAGTGTTTTGCTGCTCGGGCACGAGGATTAAACGTCGATTTGTGTACTACTCCCTTTGGTAGTTTTATTGTTAATTTAGGAATGATGGGTGGCACAACTTCGGTTGATGTTGTTGTTGAACTACTAGGTTTATCATTATCCTTGTTGTTCAACATCTGTGGATTCCCGTAATAGTTACTCCTTGTTGATATGAGAGCGTCATTTAGTTGCTTCGAAACTGACAATATTAGCACCTGGGATGGGGAAGCATTTTCACTAGCAACCAGATTTGTTCTTGGGTTTGGAAACAAATCAGTCAATACAACTGAGGTTTTTGAACTTTTGAAGGATTTCCTAAGTTCATGTTTATATGGAAACTCTCTAGTCCAGTGATCCTCGTCACATATATGACATGGAGTTTTTGGTTTCCCATTCCCAGAAGGGTGTGCAGAAGATTTTTTAGGAGATGGGTCCTCCTAATTTTTCTTCTTCCCTTGTTTTTTCTTCTTGCCTCCTCGTTGCTTGGATTCTTTGCCTTTGTATGTTGACATGGAATTTACTTCCGAGGCTATAAGTTCCTCATTTCCATTTTGACTCGAAACCGTGCGGAACTTTTTTGATGTAGCCTTTGCGGTTTTAGTGCTTGTCGTACCTATCGCACCATCGCCGGCATCAGAGTCTTTGTTTGATTTAGGAGGCGGAGGAAAAGAAAATTATGGTCTCGGAGCATCAGGGATTTTATCGTAGAACATGCCAGACTGAGTATAGATCAAGTCTAGATATTGTGCATGAGCAATAACTTGCTCTTCAGTGATGACTCCTCCCTTTGCCACATCTTCTATAATAGCAGGTAACAGAGACTTAATAAACTATTCAGCCAATAGCTCATCAGGAATATACGTTTTTACCATTCTACGATGACGTCGCCATTCATGAATATGATCGGATATGTGAGTGGCCGTCGTTTGTTTGAAATTGGTAAGTAGCTCAGTTCCTGTTTCATACCTTATAGGTAACTGAGAATGGGTTAAAAAGGTTGTGGCTAGGGTACTAAAGTTATCAAACGAAGCTCTAGGCAGTTCGATATACTACTTTGTTGCTGGACTAGTTAGTGTTCGCTGAAATAGGCGAAGCCTGATCGAATCATCGTTGAGAGTGTTTGATGAACACCATAGATGAAAGGTCATCACATGATTCGACGGGTCTTCACCCGGATTTCCATTAAATTTAGGAATATCAGACGGAAGTTTATGCAGAATCGTCGGCCACCAAGGGGCATAGGCAATTGGATCGTTCGTTAGTCAACTTAGATTTGGTAACTCTAAAGTTGCCACAAAAGGCAACTGTTGATTCAGGCTTGGTTGAGCATACCTAGGATAAGATGGAACCGTTTGAGCAGTCGATCTTTGCATACTAGCATAATGAATTTGATGTTGGTAATTTTGGTAAGGTTGATAGGCATAACCATTATGATATGGTTGATACGGATGCCCATTACTTGCAAAGACTTGTTGCTCATATCCTTGGTAAGCCTACTAGAATTGTGATTGTTGATATTGCACCGGCCATGGTTGTGAAGCGATGGGCTATTGTCCAGTACTGACTGTTTGACCAAGATGGGGATTGGTGTTCCCCGTTTGAACCTGTGCCATTCCACTAGCTGGTGATTGCAGTTGTGTCGTAGGTACAAGAGATTGTTGCATTACAACCTGCGAAACTTGAGGTTGGCATACAACTGGTGATGCTTGTACTTGCGATACTACCACAATAGCTGGCGTAGTGGGGATATTTTTCATAGGTAAACTTTGTTGTATTGAGCATATAACTCTTGGTTGTTGAGACAGGATTGGCACCGAACCGCTAGTTGTGAGTCCAACATAACCCAAATTTTGTTGTGAACTTACGTATGGTTGTCTTTCCAAGGAAGGCAATGAAAGGGTATATGACCCTCCATACGGCGGTAATCCAGTACTCAAAGGAATGATTTGCCTTTGGGGACCAGTTTGCCCAAATTAACCTTGTGAAGGATCAATTTGTTGAGAGTCAACGTAAGAGATTCCAGATATAATTCTGGACGAACAAACATGAACAATCCATACTATCGAAATAGCCCCTGGATGGGCTCCATCTAGCGATTGAGAGCTGGTTGGGATAGATGGCATGTTGGCGAACATTGTTGGAGTAGTAGAAGGAGCCTTTGTTGCTGCTGTGTCAGGTAACACAGTCCTTGATGTCAACGGTTGTTCAGACATATTAAGCCTATCCAAAAGATTCCTTAGCAATTCTTCAAGAACTTCCGATGGCCGGTGAATATTTTCTGATGAAGAAGGATATAGGGTGATCCCAGCTCCAAATTGTGTTGGAGTGTTAGATGGAGGATCTTCCACAATCTCTTCTATGGAAATCAATCCAGGAAGAAGAGGCAGACCGTTAGGTCCATAAAATATTTCTGGTGCCGAAGAAGATATAAGTTCTACAACAACAGATGGTTGGGGAGTAACACCTTCTGAATCAGCTATAGATGGAGCCGGTTCAGGAATAGAAGTCTTTACCGTCACACTAGCATCAGTTTTAATGTCCTTTTGTTGTTGCAAAATTTCTTCTATAGAGGCAAGGATACCAAAAATGTTCGGAGTAACCGGAGTCTCTGAGGGTGTTGGAGTGCTTGCTCCAACTAACCTAGGGGGCTTTTATCCAGTCAAATGAGTTTGCTTCGTCCCGAATGGTTTCGCTTCCGGAGTCAACGATGATTGACTCGTAAGTCTCTGTGAACGACAGGGTTTTGATTGACTTTCTTCCACGATTGCGGATTACTTGATCAACTCAAAATAAAAGGGAAAAGTGTTTTTCGAATTAAATGAATTTTAGACGCTTTGACACAACTTGTTTTTTCAGTTTTGAAGAGTCGAGAAAAAAAAAAGATGACTCTAGTCGCCTTCGATTTTTATTGAGCCTGAAGTGACAAGTGCTTAGAGGACCTTTTCCTTTAAGGAGTCTGAAAAGGAGAAAAATGGACTTCTCTGGAGATCTAGGTAGAGGGGATTACCAAACCAATCGTAAAACTATAGAATACTTTTTACGGTGTGGCAGTCAATCTTCTGGAATGTTGTGTTCAGTGCGTTGCGATCGATAGGGCGGCAGACACGGCTTCCTAAGGATAAAGGATGCAGCCTATTGTGGTCTCCCAAAATATACTCGACGGTACGTGGGAGAACAAGTCCGTATTGTCACTTGCCATCTCAGAGTGGAGGAATCACCCAACCAACAATGAAAACAACAGTTACTAGGTTTTACGATGCCGGAATACATCTCTAGCCTAGACTCCTAGATGTTGTGTGTTAGGTTCCAAGGCGTTGTTAGATTCATTAAATTTATTTTAAGTTGATCTTGCTTAAAAAATTTTCCTTTCAGGTTCATCGCGTGATGTGTATACAATTCCTAAAATGCAGTCTAAGATGACAAACAAACATTTAATCTTCTTTTGGCAATGAAAATCCTAGCTACTAAGGAAAGAAAGTTAAGAATCTTTTAGCAAAGAGCACAAAGCACAAGCTAAATGCACTATCCTAAATCAAACCAAGCAGTCAAAATACGAATGCACATGCATGTATTTTTTTCAGCCTTCTTAATGTATGAATTATAATAAGAAAGCTATGTGAAAATCTAAATTATTTTTAAAGAAGCAATACTCAACAAATTTCCTTTCAAAATGAAGTGAAGGTAAGAGAGACACTTTGTGATTTCAAAATGAAAATTTCTTTTCGACACTTTAAAAACTACTACTTCAAATCATATGCAATAGTAACTATATAATCTACTATCAAGAACAATGGGATTGTCTTCTAAAACTGAAAACGACAGCTATGACACTTTCAGATCAAGAAACAACAGTTCGACTATGCTACCTTTTTGCAAAAGAGAACTGAAAATGGCGCACAATACATAAAAACACTTACAGTTCTTCACACTATGGAGGCAGAAAAATGTAAGAGAAGGGAGTTTTCACAGAGATACACTAAGCACAAACAGAAAAACTCCTAAATAGGACTGAAAACAGTGAGGAAAAACCAAAGTTTGAAGGTAAAGTTAACCTTCACTGACCATCGCACTTGTCACACTATGAATTCAGTATGCAACGCACTTACTGCACTCGGGAAGTGCGATGCATATAGACTACCTTGAAGGAAGGGTGTGATGGTACCAGTACGAGACTTTAAATGAGTTTTTACTCACAATTTGCTATTCAGTTTAGGGATTTAGGCCGAGTAAATGATGTTCAGTATTTGTAAATAACAGGGGTAGATCTAAGGAGGCTACTAGAGCCACCACTTAGGGCAATTAAACTGTTTGCAGATCGACTGTTTAATTCGTAAACAAAACCTGGAGATAGACTGAAGCAACATTGATCTACTTTGCATTTGTGTTGGTCGGATAAATCGTTCTTGCGGACAAGACCGATCTCCCTAGAATCTAATGATATTTAGCAACAAAGAGCACAAGCAAATCTACTTTTCTCTAAACATGTTTCAATTCATTAATGAATACTAAGAAGTGTAATAGACCCTACCTTGGTCCAACGCTTGTTGGAGGCATTTTTATCCCAACAACTTCAAGCAGTTCTCGTTTAATAACCTCCATACACAAACAAGCACACATTAAAGCATACCTGTGTATAACAAAACATGTTCATTATGAAGATCAAGGAGCTCATAAAATAAACCATTAGAGACAGTTCATTGAGAAAAACAAACTTGATTGTATTAACTTTATGAATAAAAGAACCTTACAACCTTTGCCTTGATGATGTTGGACAAGTTCTTTCCAGGGTCTAGCAGGAGTCTCCTCTACTTTGACAAGCCTCACTCACTTCCCAAATGACATGAAAGGTATGTGATCTCTCCTCTCATAAGCTCAAAAAGGAAGCCTAGTTTTCAGCAGCATTTACCCTTAAGAATCTTCACCTTTCAACCTCCCCTACAACCAGCCCAATACATGAATTTATAGTGCAAATGGAGGAAGTTGCAGGTCCACCATTAAAGTGATAAGTTCCTCATTCAATGGGATAAGCACCTCATATCATGGAGTTAGCTCCCTTAGTTATGGAATGGATGAACCAAGGTGGAGCGGACTTGCCAACGTAATATTCCTTCTAGAAGTGTCTAGAAGTGACCCAAGATGAGTTTTTAAGAATGAACTCACGCCTTTTTAACTTTTACAGGGGTTCGGACCCATTACTCAATATACAAAGTGGTCAGGTTCGCAGGAAACATGACCATTAGGTGTGGAACTGCAGGCAATGCTAGGAGAAAAGTGTGAAACCAGGATTTGGGATATTTTTAAGGTCTTTCTCCCATTTTCAAGGCTTGACATGAAGATTTGAGGTTTAAGACTTGCAAAGGAGGCATGTATGAGTGTTGATGGACTCACACAAATTGTAGAAAGTCATGGTGACAATTTTTTGTGTAACAAATTGCCCCCTAAAGTGTGAAGTTTGTAGTAGATGAGGATGGTTTTTGATCATCTAAGAAGAGTGAAGGACTTTATAATTTCAAGGATCTTCTTGTGGATACCTTGGTCGAACCTGTAAAAAAATTCAATGCAAACTATATATATATATATATATATATGTGTGTGTGTGTGTGTGTGTGTGTGAAAATATCATCGCTGAGGTAGGAATTCCCATACTCAGATCAAAACTGACTAAGGACTATCTAAAACTGCTCTGATATAGGGATGATTTTGTATTACATCACAAGTAGGAACACATGGACACAATATGGACGTAGTCATCTATTTATGAATATTCCACTATATAATGATAAAAAATTCCTCGCAGCCTGGATGGTGGAAACTAGATTCAGGGTCTTCATTTCTACTTCCCGAACTAGTACGATTCTACCCATGTCAATGAATATGTCGAAGTCGAACAGGGGAGAAACCACTTGATTACCAGTCAATGATGTAAATTGTTAACAAGTGTGAGAGGAACCACTAGTAATGTCAATGGCCCTCAAAGTACTCAGTACAATCCATGAAATGTGAATGAATGATTCGATGTCGAACATGTCACAGAATCCATTGATCAAAGGTCAATGATGCAACCTGTCATCAAAGGCGAGAAACCTGCCATTGAGGCATGCAGATTCCAAGGTACTGATGATTTCTAGATCATGTTTCTAGATAATGAGTTGGAGTCGATATAAAGCGATCCGTCATAGGAAAGCCCATAACACGAAATCATAGGTCAAGTTTGAAGAAATATGTTTAGCAAGAACTAACTCAAGGGTGGTCAATGATGGATGACAAATATTCTGCAGGTGAATGGTTTATTTGCACATACCTCTTGAACACATAACGACACAACAGATTTCTTGGTGACAATTGACCCAAAGTTAATACCTAGAAACCGGTTGAATACTTTCAAAGTGGTTTGATTAACTATTAGGTAAAAGATTTCCCAACCCAGGTGGATAAAAGTGTCGTGTTCAAGAGTAATGAAAAGTTTTTTCAAACACAGAGTACAACAAACAGGTTCATTTTTCTTTTTTTCCCCCACCATTTCTGGCAAGTACCTCTTTGTTTTTGACAAGCTTGAGGAGGATAACATTTGCTTGGTTATAATCTCACCCTTCGAATGAGTCCAACTTAGTTTAGATTTGAACCCTAAGAAGGAGTGGTCCATTCCTATTTGTAATTGAACAGGTCCTATACTGCGAAATTTTAACGAGTCCAGTATAGGAGAAACTTGGTGTTTTTCAATTTTAGCGAGTTAGAAGAAAAACTTAAGAAAACTCCATGGTTGTCCTTTTTCGTAAATTTGTGTCTCCCAAGCCCGAAAAAGAATAAAATAATAATTGAGAGAACCGCTTGATCATTATGACCAAGGAGTATTTTACATGATTAGTGCCTTCAATCTGAAAAAGTAAAAAAGCGATCGAAAACACGTCGTTTTATTACCAATATCGAACTTGAAATGACAAAAGTCCGACAATCTTTTCATGTTTATACGGTTGGAAAAGAGCTATAAAGGGCCGTCTTTTCAATTTCATTTTAACAAGTCTAAAAAGAAACAATTGGCAATCTTTTCATTTTTTACGAGTCAGAAAAGAGCATAAATAGGACTCCTATGTGTTTTTTGTTGAAAATGATGAATTTCACCTGAATCCCCAATATTCTGTACAAAAACTACAAACATTACTCATATCTGTTTTAAAAATAATAAAAATGCACCAAAAATGACCTTTTCAAAGTAAAAAATAAATAGATTTTAATTTATTTATTCAAAAAATCTTATAAAAAGGGCTTTCACAAGTTCATTTTTACCGTTTACCATTGGAGTAAAAAGTAAGAGCTTTTGGTCAAAAACTTCCCGTGGAGATTGCGCAGAATCCAACCGCTAGAATCGAGAACCGTCTTCTCCAGGTAATCCACAATGTCCCTGACTTGCATTTCATCCGTTTGAAATTTCGTTTTAGGGTTTAGATTTCGATTTTTGGAGGAAAATTAGGGCAGAAAATCACCCACGGTGGTTGCGCAGGGGCGCCATGTGGCCCCTGCGCACCCCGACTTTTCTGTGCACATAGAAAAGTCGAGCTACCACACCTCGCCTTAAGGAGAAGTGCGCACCTACACACTGTCTCTAAAGGGATGGCTGCGAACCTCGCGGAATGCAGATTTCTAACCCTCGTTTCTCCATTTTGACCCATAGAATTTTGGAATGAAAATTCTAATCCACCTATTTTGCAATGTAGGTACACAATATGCTTGATTGGCGGGAAAGAGAGCATGAGGACGTGGATCAGGCTGCATTACTCCATCCGCCTTCATTATAGGCATTAAGAGCATGCGAGATTTTCAAATTTTGGACCATACCTGGCATGAGGGCACATGTAGACTTTTTACAATGGCTAGTGAACAGGTGGAGCATTCTGGACCAGTGCTTCATTATTGGTGGCAACCGGCTCAAAATCGAGCCAGATGACATATACTTTTTGACTGGCTTTCCCAAGAGAGGCGAGCAATTATCTCTGTACGGATCTAGGCCAGGTGGCCAATCTGTCGCTAGTCTCCAACTAGAGTTCTGTAATAACCAGGATCCGGACAAACGGATAGATGTGAAAACCATCTCCCGCCTTGAGCTGAAGGTGATTGCTTTTACTGTTACTAGACTCTGCGGGAGCGCAACATTGCATCTAGCTACAGGCTCCCAGATGCGCATGGCAGTGGACTGCTTCCGAGGCACCATTTTCAATTGGTGCGATGGTGTATTGGCCAATGTGAAGGGAAAATTGACTAGGACGAAGAATGGGCAGCTAAAGAACTTTGGTTATGGTTATTTAGTTGTCAGCTTTGCCCTAGAGAGGGTATCGATGCTGGTTACACAACAAATCACTGTTGAGGCTGGACTTCCTCGAGATCCTCGAGTTATGCGATGGGTTGTAGTTATGGCCCGCCATCCAGAGGAGGGTACTGAGGTTGTTCGATTCAGTCCAGAGTATTTCCATTGGTTAGAGAACCAACTTTTTATTATTCAGGATTTTCCATACGCTGGGATGGATTATCGCGACGATCCTGACATGACTCTTCCACCAGGAGAGAAATGGGATGATAGAGGTAAAAATTGTTTTTCAACATTTTAATTGTATATGTATGTCTTTGTGTTTTTAACAATCATTCAAAAACTAATAGTAAAATTTTTAAATGCAGATGTGGGTCCACGATGACCAGCCACTCTCCAGCCCTATGATCGAAGACAACCAGCTGCCGCAGCACCGGCCCCACAGGACCAGACAACAAAGACCTTGGCTGAGTTGGAGAGCCATATAGAGCGCTTGATCGCAGATATTCCGGAGACCAGCATAGATGAAATTCCTCTTCAGCTTCAGTGCTATGTGATTGGGGTCCCAGGACCTTTTAGGAGGTTCCTTTGTAGGGTGGCCCGAGTAGTGTTGCCTTACCGGGATCATCACCAGTGATAGGATGATTGCTTTGTAGACCCATTTTTGATATGACTTTTGATACTATCATTTTTGCCAATCATAAGGTGTTTTTCAACCTATGATCGGGGACGACGTATATTTTGGCACACTCTTATGCTATGCTATGCTATTACTATGGTTATCTTGCAAAACATGTTTATGAGATCTTTTTAAATTTACTGTTTGATTCAATGCAAATGTCTATTTAACATTCGAGAAGCAATTGCATCTGCTAATGTATTTAAATATCTTGGAATGTGCTGATATTCTATGTAATCAAATTCTCATTCCAAGAGATGAACTCTCAAAAATAATTGTAATAATATTGGATTTCTAATGGCATAAACTCGATTAAGCTGTAATACAACAAGTTCTGAATCTAAGTTAACAATCAAACTTCGAATTCCAAATGAGATGGATTCAGATAATAATTCAATCACTACACTGTATTCTGCAATGTTGTTCGTTGTTTGACCGAGGCTTACCCCATGCATAGATACTAACTCGTCAAAGGGTGAATATATAACCCAGGCTGTGGAAGAGATGTTCCGTGTACTATGACAAGCGCCACCAGCGAAACCGATGTATGTTTGGGGAGGCGTCGACATCTGAAATATCAAGAGTAAAATCAAGATAAGCAGGACTAATAAGAAACACTCTCTAAATTAAAGCATGCATCTTTAATCTACAAACACACCAACTTGGAAAAAAAAAAAACCTAATCTAATGAAATCTCCACGCTAATCATTTATTCATAATATCGCTTTAGATAAAGCCCATTCCTAGGTTTACCTAAAGAGACACCATCAAAATCTTCTAGCTCATAGGCCCCTTTTTCCAGCTTCCACCTGACAATATACGGACCATGCCACATGGGTACAAATTTGCCAGCCCCTAGCTTATCGTTTGCTTGATCGTAAAGTAAAACTAGGTCGCCTTCTGAAAAATTGCGGGGTGTAACATTCCGATCATATTGAGCTTTGATCTGTTTGGCATGAGTTTCGACAACTAATGCAACATTGTGTCGATTCTCATATAATTGATCTAAGTATAATAAACGTTTTTTCTCTTCATAAGTGGCTGGTAATAATTGCACGACAATTTGTAATGATGGGATTTCGCATGTAATGGGCAATACTGCCTCTAAACCGTAAACCAGTTGAAAGGGAGTAAAACCGGTTGATGTTTTGACTGAAGTTCGGTACGCCCAAAGCGTTGAAAATAACATGTGCCAATTCGACCGATGAATCCTAATGATTCGTCGGATCATGGTGACTAGAACTTTGTTGACTGCTTCAACCAGACCATTTGCCTGTGGGTAATATGGTGTGGAACTATTGTGACGCAGGCCAAGCTGATCTGTAAGTTTGGTCATCATGATGTTTTGAAAGTGACTCCCATGGTCAGTGATAATCACTTGGGGAACACCAAACCTGGCAATTATATGATTGAAAACGAAAATTGCAGCAGTTTTTCCATCTTCCGAAAATGTAGGCATCGCCTCGGCCCACTTGGTAGAATAATCTACCACAAGGATGATATACGCATGCCCCCCAACCGAGTAAGGGTTACATGTAATAAAATCGATACCCCATTTTGCGAATGGACCAATGAAAATGATAGGGTGGAGAGGAGCAGGAGGAGTGCACATATTACGATAAAAAATTTGGCAATTGTGGCATTTCTGGATGGCAGTAATACAATCTTTGAATAAGGATGGCCAAAAATAGCTAGCACGCAAAATATTTTTGGCTGTGGAATGACCACCACATGCTCCAGAGTGGCAATCATTAAGAACCTTCTCAACCTCGTCATGAGTAAGGCAATGATGAAAAACAGAATCCACCCCACGACGATAAAGAGTATCTCCAATAATAGTGTAAGGTTGGGATTAGAAGCGTATTTTCCAGCGCTGAGATCGTGAAAGATCTGACCGAAAAGATTAGGTTTGGAGATAGATGATGATATCTCCATACCATGGATCAACAGTGCTGATAAGGAACAAGGATTCATCCGCAATGGATTCTTTCGCCACATGTTCGGTGTCAGCACGAGGGAAGTCACACATTAATTCTGCAAAAACCAAAGACTTCTTTGACTTGGCCTTTTCAAATTCCAGGTCAAATTCCTACAGGATGATAATACATTTGGAATACTTGCCCCCAAGCAATTATTTAATCAAAATGTATTGCATGGGGGTACAGTAAGAAATGATAGTGGTTTTGTGTAACAAAATGTAATGACGAAATCCCTGAACAGCTTGGACTGCAGCTAAGGCCAGTTTCTCCACATGTGAATATTTTAACTCAGTGGGAGTTAGGGTCCGACTAAGATAATATATCACATGTTCACTTTCAAATTCATCCTTCTTGTATTAAAACCATCCCAATAGTGGAATGGGAAGCGACGAGGTACAAGAAGTAATCCTGGTTGTAATTGGGAGGATGCAATAATGGTGCATGGGTCAACGCGTGTTTTAGTGCATCAAAAGATTTGTTAGCTATCTCGTCCCAAAAGAATGGAGTGTTTTGTTTCAACAACCGGGTGAAACCTTTTGTAATCTTGGCATAGTTAGGAATGAAATGACGTAAAAAGTTTGCTTTCCCTTGCAAACTCTGGAGTAAGCGAAGAGTTGAAGGAGGTGGTAACTTGATGATGGCTTTGACCTTCGAAGGATCGACGTGAATGCTGACTTTCAATACAAAAAATCCCAGTAACTGACCCGTTTCGATACAGAAGACACACTTGTGTGGATTCAGCCTAATCTGATAATGCCTACATCTCATGAAAATAGCTCATAAGTGAGTGAGATGGTCGGCTCTTCATAATGAATGAGCTGGTAAATCATCAAGATAGGGCTGCACAATGTGCTTGATGTCATGAAATGCATAAGACATTGCCCTTTGAAAAGTTGCCCTGGTGTTCTTCAGTCCAAAAGGTAACTTGCAGAATGCAAATGCCCCCCATGGACAGATGAATGCCATTTTTGGTTGATCTATAGGTAGAATGTTAATTTGATTGTAACCGGAAAAACCATCCATAAAGGAGAAATTTCACTGCTGGCGCAATCATCGATAATTTGATCGATATAGGGCGTGGAATAATTGTCCTTGGGACAAGCACGATTAATATCCCTATAGTTGATGCATATTCTTATTGTCCCTTGTTTTTTATTAATGGGAACAATATTCGATACCCAATCCATTAAAGGAATCAGATAAATGAAACCTGCTTTAAGTAATTTCTCAACTTTTGTTTTGATGGAAGCAGCTTTTCGTGGGTGTATTTGACGCAACCGTTGCCGGACGGGTTTATCATCCAGGTAGATTTTGATCTCATGAACAATGACTGAAGGATCAATTCCTGGCATTTCCTCATAGGACCAGGCAAACACGTCGTGCAATTCTTGAAATAGGGCTTTATATGTGTTGACTTCAATGTCTGTACAAGAAGCGCCTATGTGAATGTTTTCAACAATCCCAGGTTTGACTGAAATGTCGATAGGAACCGTTCGAGAAATATTAGCTAAATTTTGTTCAGAATCAGGATGTTTCAATGGATTCTGTGGTTCTTTGACATATTCAACGGTAAAAATGGATGAAAAATCATTTTCAAATTGATCAATCTCAGGTAAAAATGAAGACCGATGATGAAGATCTTCCCATGGTAATGCAACAACAGACAATAGTTCCTCAATTTGTTCATCAGTGCAAACGATTTCTGAAATGGTTGTTGACTCTGAGGTTGAGATTGAAAGTGATTTCCCATTGATCTCATTCACTAGATCAGGGATGGTTGAATTTGAGTCGGAAAACGACTGTACTGCCTGATAAGCAACTTCAAAGGGACTCAAAGGCATAGCATCGCCAAGAGAGTCCACCTCTGAATCAAATGGAACGGTCCAAGGATCATCAAGAACAATGGATTCTGACGAAATCATATGAATGGTTGCGAAAGGAGACTGTACGTTGGGAGGAGGAAATGAAAATGTTCCGAGTAAACCCAAATCTTTAACTAATCCTACTCCAACATCTTTATAAGGGATGGCAGTTTTACCAACATGTTGAATACTCTCATCAGAGGATGGGTTGGATGATAAATAAGTTAACTAATTTTTTGTTACAATCTTTCCATTATGTGGGAACTTAATAAGCTGAAAGACTAATGAAACAACAACAGTCATGGCGTAAGACCAACTATGACCCAAAATCATGTTGTAATCTAGAGGGGCATCAACCACCTCCACATCTAGATTAACGGGTTTTCCTTCAACCCCTATAGGTAAGTCCTGTAGAATGCCATAAGGATGAAACCCTCAGCCATAAAAGGCCTTTAGAATCGTCTAGAATTGATTAAGTGTAGGAGAACCAAGGGTTTTCCAACACTGTATCGACATAATACACGTGGAAGCTCCCTCATCAATCACAGTCCTAAAACAAGGTATGTTTTTGACTAACACTGGAATCTGGAAAGCCATTTGATGAGGAAGACGAGGTGTACTATTTTCTAAATCGAAGACTATGAGGTTTGAGTCCTGAAGATCAACAACTCCTATAGGCAACAGTAGCATTCTATGCTGCGCTGGACATGATTGCAGCACTTCCAAAGCCGACATTGTTGAAGGTGAAACAGCTAAATCTTCAACAATGTTATAGTCTGAGCAGCTCTTGCATGTGGATTGAAAGCTGACTTTCAAATTATACCCTTAGTGGGCGGTTTGATTACTAAGTCGGGATTTGGTTGCTCAATTTGTAGTGGATCGGAACCAAACAGAGCTGAGGTTGATGGATTGGAATTGGAAGATTCAGCTTCCTTACCACCAAGAGGAATTTTACTCCCGTAATCTTACGATTGTGTCACAATCCTTACATGTGACATCATCATTATGGGCTCTTCTGAGGCACTAGAGGAAGAACCTATCATTTTACTGCCTTGATATGGAAAAGGATCCTTCAAAATAGCAGGTGCTTGTGAACCTTTGACAATTTTCGCAACCTCGGCACGATGCGGACAATCCCTTGTAAAGTGCTCCTCATCGCAGATGAGACAAGGATATCGAGGTTTTCGTTTCTCGTCAGTAGATTCAGGTTTCTCAGATTTATCCTTTGAGTTCTACTTGTTCTTCTTCTTACCTTTCTTCTTGCCGTTAGATTTTGATTTGGTCGTGGATGATTCTACGACATGAACATCGACAGAAATTTCAGGTGAAGACTCTCCCTTAGGGGAATCTGGTAAAGTTATTATAGGAGAAGAATTCTTGGATGATTTCTTCTTACTTTTGGTATTAACAGTACCAATCATACCGTCAGCGGCATGAGACCCTGAGGGAGGTGCAGCTATTTGATTTTGTTTCGGAAGGTCGGGGATTTTCTCATGCAACATACCTGACTGTGTATAAACTAACTCAAGGTACTGAGCTTGAGAAATTACTTGCTCTTCTGTAACTACCCTGCCTTAGCTACATCTTCAATTATTTTGGGTAATAATGATTTCACAAACCATTCTACCAAAATTTGGTCCGGGATAAAAACTTTCACTAAACGACATCGACATCGCCATTCATGAATATGATCTGAAATATAAGTGGATGTCAACTTCTTTAACGAAGTTAATAATTCCGTGCCATTGTCATATCGGACTGGTAGCTGAAAATGAGTAAGGAAGGAAGTGGCTAACTGACTAAACTTATAAAAATAGCCTCATGGCAACTCAATGTACCACTTGGCTGCAAGACCAATCAAAGTGCGTTGGAAAAGACGAAGACAAATTGAATCATCTATAATGGAATTTGATGCACGCCAGAGATGATAAGTCATCACATGATTAGACGGATCCTCTCTTGGCTTCCCCTCAAACTTGGGTATATCACTGGGCAACTTATTCGGCATTGGCAGCCAAAATGGAAGATAATTGATGGGATCGTTTTTTAGGTGCGACAAGTCAGGCAAATCCAAAGTTGCTATAAACGGTAACTGACGGTTCGGATCCCGAAAACTTGGGGTCATTAGACCAGCCCTAGGAGGAGGATATCCAGGATAGCTTGGTATCAAATTTGCATTTGGGATATCATATCCTCCTGGAAAACCAGGATTAACCATACCATACTGCGGTTTTTGAGGTTGTTGATATGTATACCTAGGGTATGGTTGATACTGATAAGCGGGGTTCTGCACAGTGGGACCATATTGGTACTGCCCCCGGTACGATTGATAAGTAAATTGTGGTTGACTTTTGACAACTGTACTAGGCCCAGGTTGTCCGAGAGGCATGGAAACCAGAGTCTGGATTGTACATCCAGACTGGGGTAAAGAGGCCTGAGGAGTTGATACAGGAGCAGTAGAAACTGGAGCCACTGATACTCCAAAAATGGGTGGAGTGGATTGAACAGAAGCCGCAACAGTTGCAGCAGACATTTGGGATGGAGTTCGAGGTGAACTAGGCCCAGACTATTGAGCTTCCCCAGGTGTAGCAGTTTGAGTATTAGACTGGACATGTTGCTGGGGTGAACTAGAAAAAAAAAGACTGTCCAGATTGAGATGACAACTGCACACTGCATTGCTAAGTCTGTTGATCCCACACCACATTCATTCCGGGGTATGGACCCATAACAGGTTGAACGTATTGAGGACCAAAACTAGGTTGAGTGTAAGATTGATAATTATATGGTACATTTTCGGGTCCTTGAACAAATGATTGACCTGAAGGTGGTTGAAAACCTTGAGGTTGATATTGACCTTGAGGCTGGTACTGACCTTGAGGTTGGTACTGGCCTTGTAGTTCGTATTGACCTTGGGGTTGGTACTAACCTTGAGGCTGGTATTGACCTTGAGGTGTATATTGATACTGTGGTTTACCTTGAGGTACATATTGGTACTGGGGTTGACCTTGAGGAAAATATTGTCCTTTAGGAACATAATATCCATGAGGTTGCCCCCCAGGCGATAACCGACTGCCTTGGGGTTGCCCCCCAGATGGTATTGGAGTACCTTGCAGCTACCCCCCAGATGGTATTGAACTACCTTGAGGCTGTGGATTAGGAGTAGTACCAAACATCATAAGAATCTCTTCGACACTTAACAGTTTAGTTCCGTTATGACCAAGAGATACAGCATAATCGATGGGTCGAGGAGAAGCTCCTGAAAACGTACCAGATACAGACAGATACCGAGGAGGAACAAAAGGACCTCCATGTAAGAAGGTTTCAAGCATTTGAGTAAACAAGGATGACTATATCGACATATTCAAGGGAGGATAATAACCTCTGGGTGTTGGATGAAAAGGAAATCGAGGTGGTGAATACGTGAGACCTGGATTTTCTAAGAAATTGGTCAACGAAATATACCAAGCGTCACCTCTAATGGGACTGTAGAAAATAGATTCACGCTCCCTAAGTTCAATCGTCGGTTGATTTTCAGGGATGCTTATACCTTCTTTCGGTCTCTCACTTACAATTTCTTCAATGGAAATAAGTCTGGAAGGAAGATTCTCGGTAATAATATTTTCTAATCTGGGTTAACTAGGACCACTAGAAATAGGAGAAGCAAATCCTGAAGATGGAATAGTAGGAATTTCAGTTTTAGGTTCAGAGATTTTAGTTCTTTGGCTAACGAGCTAGTAGGAGTGATACTACCAGTAACCTCAGAAAATGAAATCGGTTCCGAAATATGTTCTGTTGCTTGCACTAGATAATGAGGATGTACAATCAACGAAGACTCTCTGGCCTCCAGTGACCCAACCCTACTTTCACTAGGTGTGACAAGGGCTTTCAGCCCTTCCAGTTGACTTGGTGTAAATTTGGGAGGGTGCCCCTGTAGTCGACGGGATTGTCTCGGTAATTCAACCATGATTAATCTAATTACTGCACACGAAAAAAAATAAAAATATCAAGAAAAACACCTAAAGTCTCTAAAGAACCAAACAATTTGAAGCACACACCTAACAAATCTAGGAGACCAAACCACACACAAACAATATCTTTCCGGATCGAAAACACTAGTTGGTGATGAAATCCAACGTCGTAGAATTCAATACAGAAATGGTGGTTGGAATAGTTACCCCGACAACCTGCTTAATGAAACAGACTGGCACAAGTTTCTCCACTATAACCGTCTCGAGTGAAGATAACCCCCGAGAGAGTCCAAGTGAGTCTAGTCAATGTCTGCTCCAAGTACAGTGGGATCTTCCCTCCACCGTCACCTAGGAAAGAATCCTAAGGATTATGGTCACTGAGGTCACCATTGGAAACAAATATACCTGGGGGAACAGTCTATGATCTGATACGCACGCAAGGGCAGAGTAACAAGCTCAATCCCCTTGAAGGCTCCTTGACATAATCCAAGCTTTACCAACAAGTGACCCCAAGCTCCTCGACAATGGTTAATCTGAGGTTTACCATTTTTAATACGTGAATATCTTCTATCGTTCCCAATGAGGAAGGATTGATTCCCACACTGGTTCGGATATGATCTCGTGCTTCTCCTTTAAGAGGAGCTTTCCTAGAGCATAGATGTAACAATTGGATTTTCTTCCTACCGCAAGATCGACTACTTGTTTGTTTCAACTACCTTGGAGAGTTAATTACTCCCTACTCCAAGATACTAGCCTAAGTTATGTTGGTGAAAAGAGCCCTAGAAAATAAAATGATTGCTAGATTGATTTTAATTAAGCGTTAATTTTATTGTTTGTTCCTTAAGTCAATGGGTGCGGAGATCAAACTTTATGGTATGAAGATTCAACTCCAAAACACTAAAAATGCACCTAAGATGATAACAATTCCTTTTCCTTTTCAATGAATATCTAGCTAAAGAAGAGTAAAAAATGCAATGCTTTGCAAATCAAATCTTTCTCTTAACATACAACTGAAAGGAAACTTTTTGTCTTTTCCAAAGAACTTTTAAAAATGAGACTACTAATGACACTCACAAAAAATCCCTTTGCTTTTCAACAATCAAAAACTACAAGAATAAGCAATTCCCTTAAGAGAGCTTTTAATATTTCTAGAAAAACTCTAAAAAACTATTGAAAACAAATTTTCAACAAGCTTGTATAATTTCTACGAAAAACTCAAAACTATGATCTAATCTTGAGATCTAAATGAAAAATGGATTGAAAAGAAACTTGAAATGTTTTTGAGGATGTTCAACTTAGTGTTTCAGATAACTAAGGATCAATTTGTTCAGCTTAACAAACTAATCAAAAACATCCAAATATATTTTAATAGAAAAAATGAAATTCGAAACTTTTAATCAAGTTCAATCAGAGTTTTGCAAAAGACACAAATGGGATCTAGGCCTCTTCACGGATAGATTTCATAAGCTAGTCAAATTCAGCAAGAAGACCAAAGAGACCAGGGTGATCTAAGGTTCTAAGGCTTCAGATCTCTGAGCTACTACAAAGACCAAGCAAAAACCAATCCAATCAGACAAAACTTCTTAGAAAATCACTCCAAACAAGAATGCCAATGAAAACTAATGCAAAAGGAACTTTTGTCAAGACAAATGCAGGTCTGGGCATATACTAACAGCTATGGATAAAAACTAAACCTAACTGGGTAGATGGATCTTAGGTTTTTCAAATTTTTGATAGGGCTTCACACGAATCTAGTAAAACTAGGTGCGGTGCCGCTCTGTGTTACACTGTAACAGTGCAGATAGGTCTGCACTGTAACTTACTCAGAGGATGCGGTCCTCTTTCAAAATTTCAAAAAATAAAAATTCAACCAGGATCTAACCAGTACCCAAACTCACACCAATCAAGGAAAATTCAGAAACAAAAACTTAATTTTCTCAAGTCAAAGTAAAGACAAATCAAAATCCAAACCAAACCAGTACCCAGTGGAGTCACCAATTTGTTGGCCGGATAAATCATTCTTGTGAACAAGACCGATCTCCCTAGTATCTAATGATACCTAGCAACAAAGAGCACAAGAAAATCTACTTTTCTCTAAACATTTTTCAATTCATTAATGAATATTAAGAAGTGTAATAGACCCTACCTTCGTCCAATGCTTGTTTGAGGCAGTTTTATCCCAACAACTTCAAGTAGTTCTCATTTAATAACCTGCATACACAAACAAGCACACATCAAAGCATACCTGCGCATAACAAAACATGTTCATTATGAAGATCAAGGAGCTCATAAAATAAACCATTAGAGACAGTTCATTGATAAAAAACAAACTTGATTGTATTAACTTTATGAACAAAAGAACCTTACAACCTTTGCCTTGATGTTGCACAAGTTCTTTCCAGGGTCCAGCAGGAGTCTCCTCTACTTTGAAAAGCCTCACTCACTTCCCAAATGACATGAAAGGTATGTGATCTCTCCTCTCATAAGCTTAAAAAGGAAGTCTAATTTCCAGCAACATTTACCCTCAAGAATCTTCAGCTTTCAACCTCCCCTACAACCAGCCCAATGCCTAAATTTATAGTGCAAATGGAGGAAATTGCAGGTCCACCATTGAAGGGATAAGTCCCTTCTTCAATGGGATAAGCACCTCATATCATGGAGTTAGATCCCTTGGTTATGGAATGGATGAACCAAGGTGAAGCAGACTTGCCAGCGTAATATTCCTTCTAGAAGCATCTAGAAGTGACCCAAGGTGAGTTTTTAAGAGTGAACTCACTCCTTTTTAACTTTTACAGGGGTTCGCACCCATCACTTAACAAACAGAGTGGTCAGGTTCGCAGGGGACATGACCATTGGGTGCGGCACCGCAGGCAATGCTAGGAGAAAGTGCGAAACCAGGATTTAAGATATTTTTAAGGTCTTTCTCCCATTTTCAAGGCTTGACATGAAGAGCTGAGGCTTAAGACTTGCAAAGGAGGTACGTATGAGTGGTGATGGACTCACACAAACTGTAGAAAGTCATGGTGACAATTTTTTGTGTAACACTTATCAATCCATGGATTTTAACCAAGCCTGGAATGATAGTTGCCTAGGGCATTTCTTCTTTAGGGAGGTGGAAATGGCTAGAAGAGAGCTCCAAGGGGGCTTATTTTCCGTAGTTTATTCCTTTGGGCCCGGAAAAGAATAATTCACAACCCAGAGGATCTCTATACTACTACTACCTTATTATTTTAGCGAGCATAAAGTAGTTAGTGCTCGAGGCATTCTTATTTAGAGAGTCTGAATTGCCCAAGTAGACTCCACAGGTTTCCTTTCCTTAATCATTTCCTTGATCCCGGAAAAGAACAATTTTATGCTCAAGGAATCCCTAGGCTAATATTGGTCCATTTCATTTACGAGCCTGGATCAGTCGATGCTCGGGAGCTTCATATTTAGAGAGTCTGAAGGCTTCCAAAGAAGACTCCACCAATTCCTTTTCCATAGATAATCCACCAGACCTGGATAAAGGAATAAACTTCCTTCTGATGGATTCCCCCTTTAGTCTACATGGGTTGTAGGGAGGACCGCCTGTAGATATAAAAAGTGACAACCCACTGGTTTATATATATATATATATATAACTAATCAACTAAACCAGCAAGGGGCTGATTGTTGACATGAATCAGCTCCAATCCTGGATCCACTCGAACTTCCTGCAAAAATGATCACGTGAAAGTGGTTTATTATAAACATTAAGCTGATGGCCATTTACTACAAAAGAAATCTTATCATCATCGATAGTACAAATACGAACTGAACCATTATTAAAGACTTCAGTTACCTCATATGGTCCCAACCATCTAGTGAAAAATTTACCTTTTTGAAATGCTTAAACTTACTGTCGTATAACAAGGCCCAATGACCTAGACGGAAGATTTTATTCTTAATAAATTTGTCGTGCCATCAGGCTCTTTGGTCCTGTACTAATGCAGTTCTGTGGTAGGAATCTTGTTGGATCTCATCAAGCTCGTTCAATTGCATCAATCTCTGTTCTTGAGCCTCATTTAAATTCATGCCCAACTGAGCAGTAGTTCTAAATGTTTTTACCTAGAAATTGAAGGGCAAGAGCACTTGTTAACCATAAACTAATTCGTAAGGTGTGTGTCTGGTCACATTCCTCCAAGTAATCTGGTAAGCCCAAAGTGCTTCTGGTAACTTTTCTGCCCAATCTTTGTGATGCAGTTAAATTTTTTTCGTAAGGATAGATTCCAACACTTTGTTCGTGGATTCCACTTGCCCATTAGCCTGGGGTGGTAGGGGGTCTATTTATGGTGCTCAACTTGATATTGATCCGTGAGTGCCTTGACCAACTTTGATGTAAATTAGTTTCCTTGATCAATGACAATTTCACGAGGCACCCCAAATCTTGTAAAGATGTATTCGAACAAAAACTCTACTACTGCCTTCTCAATGGTAGCATACAGTGCTTTGGCCTCCACCCACTTGGTGACGTAATCAATGCATACCAAAATATATTTCTTCTTCTTTGACATTGGGGAGATGGGACGTGCAAAATCCAATGCCCACTTCTCAAAAGGTTCAATAGCAATTTGTGGTTGAAGAGGCGTTTCATCGGAGGCAACTGGTCTCCCCATTCTTTGGTAAGTGTCACAACTCAAAACAAACTTCTTGGCATCTTTGAATAAGGTCGGCCAATAGTATCCAGTATGGAGAACTTTATATGTCGTTCTTTTGTCGGTGAATGGCCACCACAAGGCTTGTTGTGACTGGCACTTAATATATTGTGCATTTCATCTTCCCGCACACACCGCCTCATAATCAAGTCTGACCCTGTATAAAATAGATCTCCCTCGATCTAGGAGTAACTAGCATTGCGCTGCACTATATTGTGCCTCTCTCAGGCCGACAGGTTTTGAGGCAGTTTTCTTGATATTAGATAATTGGCGACATCAGCGAACCAAGGAGTAATAGTAGAAATGGCAAATAGAGCTTCATCTGGGAATTTTTCAGGCACTGGCATTGGCATGCTACCCTCCGTGAGATTCAAACGAGATAAGAAATCAACTTCTAAGTTGTCTCTTCCAGGACTATCAATTATAGTTATATTGAATTCTTGTAGAAGCAACAACCATCTAGTTATCCTACCATTAGTAACATGTTTATTCATTAAAAATCTAACAACAGGTTGGTCGATATGGACAAATGTCTCATATCTGGTAATATAATGTCTAAAATTTATGATAGCATGCACAACTGCTAACAGTTCTTTTTTCAATAACCGTATAATTTAATTCAGCAGGAGAGAGATTTTTGCTAACAAAGTAAATGGCATAGGGAAAGTTATCTTCCCTTTGTCCCAAAATTGCTCCTAGTGCAATGTCTGAAGCGTCTGTACAAATGTGAAAAGGTAAGGACCAATTTGGTCCTCTTAGCACTGGAGCGATAGATAATCTCTCTTTCAGTACCTCAAGAGCCTGTTGACAGTCAACATTCCATACAAAGTTAGCATCTTTAGTTAACAAGTTGAATAGTGGTGTCGTAATTCTAGTGAAATTCTCAATAAATCGCTAATAATATCCTGTGTGTCCTAAAAACTTCTTACCTCTTTTTGCGAGCTCAGAATAGGGATACGCGAAATTACCTCAATTTTTGCTAGGTCAACTTGAATCCCTTCAATTGACACATGATGGCCTAGAACAATTCCCTTAGTTTGCATCATTTTACATTTATCACTACAAAGGGCTATATCGGCTTCTTAACAATGGATTAATACCTTTTCTAGATTCTCCAAAGCCTATAGAAAGTCATCCCCATAGATTGTGAAGTCATCCAGAAAGACTTCCACACAGTCATGGATCAAATCAGAGAAATGGCAAGCATAGATCTTTGGAAGGTGGCGAGGGCGTTACAAAGACCAAAGGGAAGGACTTTATATGCGTAAGTACCCCATGGGCATGTGAAATTAGTCTTTTCCTGGTCTTCTTTGGCTATCTGAATTTGATTGTACCATCTATAACCATCTAGAAAAGAAAAATATTTCTTACCTGAAAGCATGTCGAGAACTTGATCAATGAAAGGCAATGGAAAATAATCGTGCAATGTGGCCTTGTTTAATTCTCTGTAGTCGGTGCAAATTCACCACTTGTTGTTCTTCTTTGGAACTACTACTAAGGGTGATACCCACTTACTATCAGAAATGGGGTAAATGAAATCTGCGACCAAAAGTTTCTGAAGCTCCTCTTTAACGATGTCTTTTAATGTTGGGTTCATACGCCTTTGTGGTTGCCGAACAGGTCTCATTTCTTCATTCGTGTAGATACGATGGATGCAAGTGTCTGGATGTATACCTCTCATATCCAAGTAATCCCATGCGAATGATCGCGTTTTTCACAAACCATACTCATCAACTGCTACTTTTGTTTTGTAATCAATCCTGTACCAATGTGTAAAATTTTCCCTTAGAATATTTCCACAGGTTCTGTGGTGAGCTCATAGCTTTCCTCCATTGCTGCAAGTGAGGCAAAGACAGCCGAGTGGCAGGTTTCCTGAAACTCATCACTAAAAACATGCTAATAATTGTTAAAAGAGATAGGATAATTGATACAAGAGCTATTTTCTAAAAACTGCTGCAAAACATGCTCATTAGAATGCTCCTGGAGACCTCTAGATTGATCTAATTTTAACAAGGGGAACATGCAATCTTCGTCTCCATATGGGTTTTCGAGCCATAATGGTACTTTGGAAGCTATCTGATCAGGTGGAAAGATGGACAAGGTTTGATTGTGAGAACCATTTGAAATAATCATTTCCCCATTCCTGCATCTAATGACGGCATCAGCAGTTGCCAGCCATGGCCTTCCTAGGACCACAAGATGTCTAGGTTTGGAGATTTTGGGAGAAATGACTACAAAATCTATAGGGAATTGCCAAGAGGCAATAGTGACTATTATGCCTTCCAAGGATCCTATTGGTTTGACAACGGATTTATCTGCCATCTCTAAGAGGATAGGGGTGGTTTTCAGTCTAGGTAGTTGTAGCGACATCATTATTTCATAAGTCATTGCATTTATGGCCGCTCCTAAATCTACCAGGGTGTTAGGTAGAAGTACTTCATTTATTTCAATAGTGACAATGGGATCCTGGGGTCATTGTATTTGGCAGGCATGTCATAGATCATTGTGGACATCTGGATCATGATTTTGACATTTTGATTCTTATGCCCCTTTCTTCTCGGCTTTTTAATGCAAAGGTCCTTGACAATTTTAGCGTATATGGGAATGTCTCTAATTGCCTGTAAAAGTGGGATTTTAATACAGAGATTCCTAAGTTCATTTTCCAGGTCATATTTAAGTGGAACTTCTTCTTTTTTTGCTATCAATCTTTCCGAGTATGGTGGTTCAAGTGATTCTTCTTCTTTCTGTTGTTGTTTTTTGTTTGGTGAATGATTTTTAGATGACATGGAGGGTACCTCTTCCTGGATGACGACAACTGCTTTTCCTTTGTTAATTGTCCTTCCTGATCATAATTGAATTTCATTTACAGGAATGGCAGTGATCATGTATGTAGGAAAGGGTTGTATGTCTATGTTTTGCACGGGTTGAGGTAACCTATTGTGATTAGGGTTAAGTATGGGTTGTGCAGGCAACAGTGTTGGTCGTGGTGGGTTTATGGTGGTTGGTGCATGCAAAGATGAGGTGTTAGTAGGTGCAAGTAATAATTGATGTAAAGGAGGTGGTGGTAGCATAGGTTGTTGATACATATTAGGGTTATAAACATGTTGATAGTTTTGTGTGGCCGAATTATATGAAGTAATTGGCATGTTTGGATAGGGCGCATAGAATTGAGGTGGAAGTTGATAGTTGTTGGCATAAGAGTTTAACCTCCAATTCTGGCCCCAAGCAATATTTTGCGGTTGCTGAGCAACCCAAGGAGGGTAGGATGCGGGAAAGGTCCATGGTTGAGTCTAGCTATAACCTTGAAGATTTGGATCTCGGAACACATTTTGACTTTGGCCTATCTAGGTGGGTCTCTTGGTTGCTTGTGATTGGTTGATAGTTTATGCATTCCCCTTGTAGATAACTTGTAAGTCGGGAAGTGATGGACACTTCTCGGTCAAATTCCATAGACCTCGATGGTGTTTAACGGACACTTCCTTTCTGCATGTTTATGCCTACATTTGGAACAAAAGACAACCATGGTTGCCTTCTCGGCTTCATGCTTTTGTTTAATTTTCATGGTGTCTAGCTGGTCGCTGATTGTGTTTAGGATATCAGTTTTAAATTTTTCTAATAGGTTCCCTAGCTCGACTCTTGTAACAGCCTTAGCCGCAGATTTCTTTTGCACAGTCTCTAGAATTATCTCTAAGTTCTCGAAGCTTTTTACCTATTTTGGCTTGGCTTCTAGATCAAGTGCGACACAACTCAATGACTTCAGCAAATTGCTTTTTATAAATGTCTCCGCCACTGAGTAGATTTAATGTCTCAATACAATCGTCTCTTAGCCCTTTTAAGAAAACAGTTCCAATAATTTTTTCATCTAGGTTGGACTCACAAGATTTGTGGAAATTGTATAGGAACCATTTAAGATACTATTCTAGATTTTCGTCTTCATTTTGCTGCATCCTAAGGATTTGATTGATGTCCCTACTCTTACAAAAGCCTTGATATTTTTTAAGAAAAACTGATCTCATGTCATCCCATGTGTATATAGTGTGTTGCCCTAGACTCATGAACCACCTAAGGGTTACATCTTTTAATGTGGTGGGAAACAGTTTGAGTTTATGAGCATCGTCATAATAATTATAACTGCGACATAGAATATCGAATTAAAAAAGAAAGGCATCGGGATCTTCAGATTATTTATCGTAGACAATGGGAGAGATGCCATTGGAATGCTCTTCATTGTGATGTCACGTGTCACATCTAAAATAGGGAATCCAAAGGTGACTTCTTCCTCGCCTTGGTTGCCTCCTCAAAAGAGATTCCCATTGCATCGAGGGCCTTCTCCCTCTTCTTGATGTTCTTCGTTGTGTTTGTCCTCTCCATCTAGGTGATCCATTTCTGCAACCGACACCCGCTAAAGTTTGCATCAACACTTCCTCCTCCTTGTCTCAATCTTGCATAACGATCAGCAGTGATGAGAATAGGTAGATTAACTGATCCAAAAGTTGAAGGAAATCTAGAATTGGAAATAAATCTACCCTTACTATCCCTAGGCCTACCTACACTCCTACGCATAAAGATAAAGGAAATAACAAATATTCAAGGACAAGCAGTGATCGGTCAGACTTTGGAACAACCCCAATAAAAGTGGATGCGTGACTCTTCACTCACGTCTTACCGTATTCTCTCTGCCCTTTAACAACCCTGCAAGACCCTGAATCTCAGATGATAATAATTACCTAAATAAGAAATGACAGTCTCCGTGGCAACAACGCCAAAATGTTGAGAGATTAAATTTTCAGATTAAATCCCTTAATATTAATTGTCAACCTGGGGTTCGTAAACATGAGTTTCCTTGTGCGTTCTCCGTTCAGGTTTAAATTAGAGTTTTAACACTTCTTGATAATGATTTGTGGAGTAATAAACGCACTAACACTTACAAACAATTAGCTGTCAAAAGCAGACCCAACAATCCAATTCAATCTAGAGATTTCAAAAGCCTTTACAAACCCTAACATTCAAATATCAACTCAATAAACGACTGAGCTATGAATCTCAAGCGATAAAATGGAATTCTTCTCACACAAGACTTTACTCAATCAAATCCCTAAATGTTGGTACCAGACTTTCTATTTGTAATAATAGCTTATTCATCACTCAGCAAGCAATCTATAATGATAGCGATTCAATCCTTAAGCAGAAAAACAAACATGTATTAATAACCATTCAATCCTTAAACAATCTACACAAACCACAATTCATTCCTGAAGCAACTAAGCAGTATATAACAATTCAATTCTTAAGCAAACAAGCAATCTACAGTGATAGCAACTCAATCAAACAATCGATCTGTACCTAATGGTTGGTTATCCTCTTAACAAAGATTTGAAAGTTAAGTACTAATCTGGTGCAATCACTCTATTTTATTCTATCACTTACTAATTTATCATTATACTTGCAATTAAGTAATCTATAGGTCTCAATCTGATGAAAACAACTCAAACCCTTAGCCTATTCGACACCTAGCAATTCAACCAAACAACCCTTAAGAAACTATACTCTAACCTCTTATGTAATCACACCAACCCTTACTGGTAAATGACCTTATTTGGAGCCAATGTACTGTTGCTTGAAATCTAATTGATACTCGACTCCTGAAAACTGGAATCAACCATCTCACAAAGCAAAGGAATCGTTTATCTGGACAAATAATAAAATTAATCTTCACACGGAACAGGGGAAAATCCTTTATCTACTAAACTCAATGAAATCAATCAACACTCAAAACAGAGAAATCGTGTATCTATTAAACTTAATGAAATCACAATTATCAACTAATCATCGAAAGCACTCATGGGTATGCTATGTTCAATCCACTCGATCCACTTTGCAATCCAAGAGTCTATTCATCAAATGAAACAGAGATAATTGGTAATAAACCATCCAATATTTATGAAAGCGATCTTCAATCTAAACAACTTGAAACTAGAACAAAAATGATCAACGAGAGTTCTGTTATGGGGGATTGCCTGTAAAATAATTTAAATAAAAAGTCAATCCGTTCTAAATCCTGAGGGAACACAGAGCAATTTGATAGCCAGACAAATCTCGTTCTTAATTAGTTCGAATCCACCGAATAGAGTTAACTTATCAAAACAATCACAGTATTCTCAATGTATAGATAATTTGTTTCACCCATTAGGTGATCATATGGCATTTCTCAGCTGATTACAACTCAATGTGATAGGAAGCATGCTCTGTTCTGAAATCAAAACAAGGTTCACACAAAATTCAATCGTGAATTATGGAAACGAAAGAATGAAAGTACACTAATGCATCTACACTCTTTTAAACAATCAAATGAATGCAATTCACATACAGTCAAGCCAAACCAATTCGTAATGCAAGTAAAACTAATCGTGACTAGTCACACAGTGGTTCTATCTGCAATATACAAAGCAACCTAGATGGGTGGGCCCTGGCCACACCTAGGAGCTAGATAAACTTACAGTAAAGAAGACATCTCAAACACAATCAATCGACTATCCTCAGCAATCCATCAATGCTTACTCTCAAACTCAGAGCAGAACCATTTCAATATTATTAAAGATCAGTTATATAATTCACAGCAAAGTACTTCATAGTTTTTAACACTAACTTGACATATTACATCCCCTGCCTTTATAGGCATTTAATTATAGTTAAACACTGAACTGAAAATGGTAATTTATAACAGTCTTAACAAGTCAAATTCTCCAGAGCAAATAGGTTCGAACTGCTGCCCCGAATTGGTCCAACAACTTGTAACCAATTCCAAAATTGGTGTATGCCACAACCAGAGAAAAGAGAATGAAGATCTTGGGATCAAATGTGTTCCTTGCAAGGCTGGTGACATCTCATCAGCCAGAAGTGCACGAATTCTTATCCATTGCATTGTTTGAGTACCGAATCCGAATATAACTTTTGAGTACATTAGTAAGGAGCCAAGGTACACCAACTACTTCTTTCCAATATCCTCCTGCACATCTTGCTGAGAAGTCTACACTTGATCAAAATAATTAGTTAGTTTTAGGAATCAACTACCTATGTCTGCTTAAATCCACTAACAAATAGTCAAATGTAACCATAAAAAGATTTATCTCAAATAGGGATTGGGATCATGATAGGGTAGCAAAATAGCAAGGAAATAGGTTCCATAGTGTCAAAAAGAGGTCAAAATGGGGATTGAAGATGTTGTTAATAGGAACAAAACAGAGGATCAACATGCTTGAGTCCTAGCCCTGAAAAAGTGGCTCAGAATCCGGGGACGCTGGCACAAAACTACCTAAAAAAGGCAACAGTTGCATGGATTCCTTGTTGTGGGAGTGATTGGAGGGTCTTAGTTGCATGGAAGGCTTGTCATGGGAATGATTGGGGGTCTAGTTTAGTGAAGAAGTAAGTTCTCTCAGGGGTTGGACACCTGGAGGGGTTGGTTGGCTCCTAAAGGTTTTGTAGCTCCTCAGGAAGGTCAGTTTAGTTTTGGTTTGTCGATTCCACTTCCTTAACTATACTTGGGGAGTTGAATCATATCATAGCAACTCTTTGTCAATTTACCCTGGTGGATTGGTTAGCTTGGGTAAATGTGGGAGGAGGGTGTTACATAATTGATCCTAAATAATGTTAAATAAATGATCATCTACAAATTTCCCATTCATTGTTACACATCAAATTTTAGAAAGGGAATATCATTAATGAGATCTAATCACACCCCCCCCCCCCCCCCCCTTGTACTCCACTACGTAATAAATATCTTGAGGCTTCAACAAGATCTACACATAATGCAAGGAACATAGGACATCTTTTCCCAATGGAATGAAATGATCCAATTTCTTTGGACTTATATGTGTTAATGGATAAGCATGTAGTTTCCACTTATTCATTGGAGGAACCAAACCTAGTGGCTTCAATATCGTTAAAATAAAGGGCCACTCAACACAATGACATGCCTTCTCAAAGTTAATTTTAATGAAAAAAGTATTCAGACCCAAGGTATGAGCCCATTCCACCCATTCTTGTGCAAAAGTGACATTACTAAAAATCTATTGATCCTCGAGAAAGTGTGTTTACTCCAATCATATTATTTTAGGATTAGATATGTTATATGCATAAAGTTAATGTAACACCTTGTCCTTTAATCCCTCGGTGGTATTGTAATTACAATTAATTATGTCGGTGATGCCTATGTGGGAAAGTAAATGTAAATGGGTCAAAAAGACTTGGAACAATGTAATATTCGTCTTTATCAATATATTACCAGAGATTGAAGAAGAGAATAAGCAACATGGATCTTGATGCCTAAGAGAGAGGTTGTAAGAGGGATTTGAGAAAGCTTCCTATTTTACCCTAAATTTATTGTTTTGATTTGACTTGGCCATTGAACTACCCAATTGCCAACAACTATGAGAAGAATGGGGGAAGTGGTGTTGAACTACTCTAGGGTATGGGCTATGTACCCATTCTAGAGAATTCATATTGACCACAACCTAAAGGAAGGGACTTGAATTCTCATGACTAACAATGTGTGTGATTGAGAAGGGAAAACACTCACGGGGTTATGAGGAGAGAGAGAGAATATCAAATGAACAAAAAGTTGTTGAGTGCGTTAAGTGAATTGGAACTACACGAGGATTCGAAATTTGCAACTCTAAGTAGAAGGTGATTAAAAAAAAAAAAAAAAAAAAAAAAAAAAAAAAAAAAAAAAAAAAAAAATCCTTTAGAGATGTAGTAGCATTTGGAGAGTTGTGGGTTACTAGATTTGGTTAGGTAAGTTAGGGTTGAAGCTTTCAACTTGAGATATAGGGCCACTTGCAATTATTGAAAGAGCTTGTTGATATATATGCAAAAAAAACACAAGAAAGGGAAGCACTGAGGCACTATTGTCATAGAGAAGGGCTCCCTTTGTCTTATGCAGGTGTAAAGTGGCCACATTGTGATAGATAATAGGCCCCAACTCAATGGCTGAAAGGCAACATATTGAATCTTTGTGGTTGAAGGAGATTAGTGTTCATATGCTTTACCTTGATGTGAACCTTGTTGAACCCTGAGTGATGCTTCCTCTCAAGGCATTGGATTTGGCTTGTGGGTGGCCAACTACAAGAAAGACCACAACGTAACTAAGCATATGGTTGGGAGGGGAGTGACTCTCCCTTCATTAGTTTCCAACAAATTTAAGTGAAATAGATAAGTGTATCTATTTCCTTGCTAATGAAATGAAATTTGTTGTTCGTTGTATCATGGATATTACTATGTTGGATAATTATGTATGTTTGTAATGATGACTTGAAAGTTGTTATGATGGTTCAGTGGGTATATATGAATGATGGTATTGGGAATTGTTCTAAATGTGCTTGATCACTAATTGTGAATACTTATAAGAAGGAAATATGCATATAGAGGTATCCATCAAAGTATGTTTCCCATAATAACTTTGTAGTGTTATACTGTGAATTAGAAATCAAAGGTTGAATGGAGCTCTAAGGCTCTTTGTATTAAATGCTAGTGTGTCTAGTCTTACTAGGCTAGTTGGAAGATTGAACAACTATGTTGTATCCTTGTTGGGAATGAGAATACTTGGAGGTTTTATTGGATTAGAGACCTTGAAAGGGGTGTTATAAAGTCCCTAGTTGAGACAACTCTAAAAGTTAATTCTTAAATATGTTGGAAAGTTGATTTACTATTAAGAGTTAAAAGGACATATGTCCTTGAGAGATAAGCGATAATACTGGCCTTCAAGTTTGAATGTGGAATTAAATTCTGGAGTGTTTAGCTTCAAAGGAATGAGAAAAGTGCCCTTTTAGCAAGGTGAAATCAAGAAGACTTGGCCACTTGCCTGATCCAGGTGGATGTTGGTGGCCACCCACCTATCCCATTTGGACCCCCACAACTATCTCTTTCAGTTTTTCAGTTTCCGTAATTGTAGCACAATTTACTATTTTTAGTAGTTTTTTTCGGGTCCTGAACTTCCGGAGCCGTTTTGAGGCCCTAAATTACGTTTTTTGGGAAATATGGGGGCAACATGGGTCAATGGACCAATGTGGCCCTTCCCAAAGTGGTAGTTCTCGGATAGATCTTTCTAACGAGCTATCATACGCGTCAAACGGAGATCGTATGCCAAAGTTACGACCCTGGGAATTGATGTACCAATTTACCCAAAACGGGGCCCACAATTTGGCGTTTCATCTTCTAGGGTTAGGTTTTGGAATGTGAATGGTTTTCCATTGTTTCTCAACAATAAATAGGCCTTAGAGCCTCATTTTAACACAGTTTGGAACAGTTCAGAGGCATGTAGCCGCACATCTCTTCTCAGAGATAAGCTACCATCGCCCTAGCTGGTTTATTTCCAATTCTAGTTGTAAGCATATTTTGATATTTTCCATTAATGAAATGAAGCATTATTTTCGCTGCATATTTGTGTATATGGTTATCTCTGTATTTTATTGTGTTCCTGTTTAAATCCGGATCAGTTCGGCATGCCGAGGATTCATCCACTTGGCTAACTTCGGGGCATGGCTCTGATACCACTTGTAAGAACTCTCGACACCACATATCTACACAATGGTATGATATTGTCCACTTTGGGCCTAAGCCCTCATGGATTTTTTTTTGGGCTTTACCCCAAAAGGCCTCATACCAATGGGTATATTTGTCCATCCTTATATACCCATGATCCTCCCCACTTCTAGTCAATGTGGGACTTTGGTCGTATACCCAACAGACCTGGTATTCCAGATGCATTAAGAGCTTTGTAACTTAAACGAGCATCTTGAGTATCTTTAGATTCCCAAGATCAATCATTATTAAAAATAGATTCTATTGTCTTTATCTTTTACTGATACGATATAAATATTGGTGTTGAACCTTGAAAGGGGTTGTTCAAGTTGTAATATTATTTTTGTCACAAGATCACACTTGAGATTACATTAATCGCAATTGGTTTTTTGCAACCGAATGGAAATGTTTATTACTCATATCTAGTCTACTGTGTTTATTTCTGCATAAGGTAGTTCAATTTTGGATTTCGGCCCGATCATGGAAACAATGTTGTCTTCTCTCGTATCATTAATTTGGTGTTTGATTCTACTGTTCCAACTTTTTCTATTTGCGTAGTTTTTCTTAATTTCTCACTACTGATTTGTTACATTACATACTTTGTTTTGAATAAGGTTTATTGAAATCACCATAGAATAGATCTGTTATAGTTAATTTGTTAAGAGTAGTGTTCTTTCTTTCCATTTCCTATATATTATCATAGAGTTTTATTATGTTTTCTTAATCACTTTCAACAATGTGATCTTGTAGTATTGCCTTTCTATTTTTAGTTGTTGTTCCTTAAGAAACAACTTGTTCTTCATTATGTTTTATTTTTCCATTTCCTTCAGAAGCCTGTAATAGTTAGTATTTTGGATAGTTTGTGATAATTAGAGATTGCATCTTAGGTTGATTACTTTATTATTGCAACTTTACTTTTCAATAGGATCATAAAAACTAGTCATATCTACATTTCTTTTACATAAAATGTGTCAATAACCTTGAAACAAAAAAATGAAACATCGGGTTGATTAATTAATGTGCAACAGTTAGTTGGTACCTTTAGGAATGATTAATTGGTCCAACATTGTGGCACCCTTGTCGGGGAGGTTTTCAAAGAGAGCGTTAGTTGTATCCTTGGGGGATGGGTATTAAAGATGGAAGGTAAGAACCTGCACATGAACTTAAGTAAAATTCTTGTGCCAGTGCCTGCCCTCAGCTGATACGTTTAGATTGTCTAGTGTGTATGACTAGAAATAAGCCTAAGACTAGGAACCAAATAGATATAGATCATAAATCCATTCATAAAATCACCAAAACCCAAGGTCAAGCTGGCCTTGGAATAATGACTTTTATAGACGAAATGATTCACAGATCATAATCTCAAGTGTCAATAGGTCCACGATTAGTGTTTGGGAAGGGTTCTACTATTATTTCCCCTTGAATAGCAGAGTCATCTACTGCAGCTAATGTTGAGATTCATGATAAAACTATAGTATCTGAACAAAGCTTCCAAGACATATCTGTTAGACATATCAGTCCTTCTAATAAGAGTGAGGTACACTCTTGCAATATAAGGGAAGGGGGAGGTGAGACAAGCCAACCGTACCCACAACCTTCTGAGCAAGAATTCTCTGTAACACCCATTGTGAGGCGAGAAACTAAATTTCCTGATCTAATTAGTTCTACGAGACCTTATCAAGGTCCAAAACCCTTTCAACATATTATTTTTCATATAGTACCTCTTGATTACGAGATCCTTGAACATTACTAGTAGATCTTTGACCAAACGAAAAATGCAGTAACAGGAACACAAACTTCAACCATAGAATATCCTATTTTTGACCCGCAGGTTAATGCACCAATGAAGGTTATCCCATTGCAGAACCTTCCAAACTTTCATGGAATGTCTTTTGAAGATATCGATGCATTCTTGTTTGAGTTTGATGTTTTATGCCCAGGATATGATTATACTACTGAACCAAAAAAGTTAAAGTTGTTTCTTCTACTTTAAAGGGAGCAACAGTACGATGTTCATGGGACTGGGGAGTGGTACTATAACTTCATGGGACCAAATGAAAGAAGATTCCCTTACTAAGTATCAAGGTTATTGCAAATCTAGGGATCTAAGGGAATAAATAATTAATATGATGTCAAAAGAAGATGAAACTTCAGAAGAATAAGTTGAAAGATTTCAATATAATTTATAGAGATCTCCATACACTACTTTACCCAAGGCTGTGTTGAAAACTGCTTTGATTAGAAGTATGAAATATGAATGGATAGAAATTATTAATTTAATGGGGCAGGGTGACATTTCCAAAGAAGAATATGAAGACATTGTAAAATTGTGTATTAGGTGTTCACGAGGGAATACATGAACCAAGCCTGGGACTCACGATCCTCTCAGCAGATCCAGTAGAATTGTAGGGGGAGGAGTTACATGAGTAGAGATTGGTAATATTTTAGAATATTTTAAAACTGATATTCTAAGTACCCTCACTACACAATTGGATGTTTTACAGGTAAAACATAAACAACCTGAAGCAAAACATGCATTGGATATTTTTTGTCCTCGCTATCGGAAGAAGCACAATCACAAAGAATGTACGTTGGATATAGTTGAGACATGTGCCATTTGCACCAAAGATAATTCGATTAATAGTTGTCCTTCACTTCTTGGGTTGAAAGTTGTATTTAAGGAAGTTGAAGAAGAGACAAAACCAACGTATTTTGTGGCACAGTGACATCAATACTAGAATCGCCGATCAGGTATGCCACAAGACCCTTCTATGTTTTTTTTGGACAATTTGTTCAGCAAAAATTTCCTGGATTAAATTGGCAGGGCCAACAACATTCTCCTAATACCCTGTAGTCGTAGCCATATAGTTTACCACAGTGGGAAAATCATTCATCCGCTTATCCCTCTTATCCAAATTAACAATATTCCACAACTTCATGGGAAATTACACCAAATAATTCATACCCTCTGCAATGGGAAAATCAACCTACTCAAGGGCCAATGTGGTCCTCGAAATGGAAATTCCCCACTGGATCGATTAATAAACTGGTGGGAGCGATGCGTCATCCATAAAATAAACCACTAGTACAATCTCTGCTTCAATTATCTCCAAACGTTCCACCTTCGCTCCAAGCTCAGTTACCTACACAACCAAATCCAAATCCAAATAATTGACCTATGAAATTTTTAAAATTTTGGAAACTTTATATTCTCGCTTTTCTTTGGAATGTAAGGAACTATGTCTGAGATATAAGAGAACCATCTTTCTATAAGATCACTCAAAAATTCAAGAGAAACCAAAAAATTGTAAACCCGCTAAGGAGCATTCTTTGAAAAAATATTCTCATCCTGATGTAATCATTATTGAAGTAGAGTCGTCTAGAAAACCAACTGAAAAACAAGCACCTATTGAGATTAAAAACTCTGCTCCTCCATTCCCTAATAGATTGGCCATAGAAAAACCACCTGTGCACCCTAAATTTTATCTCTTAGGGAAATTACCAAATTTATATATCAAAATTAATCTCCCATAGGCTATTAGAGAAATACCAACTTATGGTAAATACCATTAAAGAATTATGTGTTAAGAATCCTGGTAGGAATCTAAAAGACTATCCAACGGTTCATGTTTTAGGGAAACTCTTTGAGCTTATCATAGGAAAACAAATACCTATTAAATATGATGACCTCAGAAACCCTGTAGTTACTATCTAGATTTAGGGATGTAATTTCCCAAATACTTTGGTGGACTTGGGAGCGAGCATAAATCTTATAACAATTGAAACTTGTGGACTCCTTGGAATAGCTAGATTTAAATCGACTCCAACCATGTTGGAACTAGTTGATAGATCCATAGTAAAACCTGAAGGGACCTTGGATGATATCATTATTTATATAGATTCCTGGGAATACACATTGGATTTTTTGGTCCTCAATCTTAAAAATAAATTAGAAGGACACCCTATGATATTAGGAATACCATGGCTTGGCACTATATATGCATACATAGGGTTTTGAACTAGAAGTATGACCATTGCTAAAGGACCAACCATCAATAAATTTATCTTATACCCTCCTGCTAAACCCAGCATGTTGACTGATGATTTTAGATGTTCCCAAAACGAATATCAGGAAGGTAATTACACTCTCCTCTTACTATAGACAAAGCCGTTATTTTTTAAAAATTAGGCCAAGGATGATGTAATTAATGGATTCGTTAATCAACCTTCCATTATTGAGAACCCTAATTGTCAAATGTTGAAAATTGTGCTTGATAACGAAGCCCAAGGATATCCGCTAGAGGACTTGAATGTTGAACATATACCTATGACTGTAGTTCACAATAGCATTCTTATCAAAATTGAGCTTGACAAGAACCTAAATATTAACATTAATATTAACGACCTTAAGCATGAAAGTTTGATTAAAATTATTCAAAAATATAAACATGATTTTTCCTGGGAATATTCAAATATGAAGGGAATTGATCCACAAATCTACACACATCATATTTATATTGATAAATATTCCTGAGCCATTTTACAAGCACAAACAAGACTAAATCCACACCTCAGAGATATAATAAAACAATAACTTCAAAAACTTCTTGTTGTTAATTTTATATATCCTATTTATGATAGCCAGTGGGTTTCACCACTAATCGTAGTACCCAAAAGAATGACAAATGGAGAATTTGTGTCATGTATGGTGAATTAAATAAGGTCACACAGAAGGATCATTTTCCCCTTCCATTTGTGGATCAAGTCCTTAACACTCTTGTTGGAAAGAAATATTTTTCTTTCTTAGATGGGTTCAGCGGATAAAATCAAATTTAGATTGGCCCTAAAGACCAAGATAAAACCACATTCACCTGTCC
Source organism: Pinus taeda (assembly GCA_000404065.3). Classification (NCBI taxonomy): domain Eukaryota; kingdom Viridiplantae; phylum Streptophyta; class Pinopsida; order Pinales; family Pinaceae; genus Pinus; species Pinus taeda. The sequence continues at coordinate 38,660 of APFE030613890.1, forward strand.
ATGGGGAAGATTTTCATATAGAATGTTACCATTCGGGTTGTGCAATGCACATCCAGTTTTCCAGAGGGAAATCCTCAATATTTTTTTTATTTGATTAATTAGGGACTTGAACTATATATGGATGATTTTACCCCCTATGGTAATGAATTTTACCAAGCCTTACATAATCTTGACAAATTTCTTGCTTGATGTATAGCTACTAGGTTGTGCCTCAATCACGAAAAATGTCATATGATGATGACAAAGGGCATAGTTCTGGGACATTTATTTCTGCTGCAAGTATTCAGGCAGACTCGACTAAGATCAAGGTAATTCTTAAACATCCTACTCCTTGAACATAGACATAGGTGTGTATTTTCCTTGTTTATGTAGGTTATTATCATTGTTTTATAGCTATTTTTCAAAAATTACAGCACCTCTATATGTATTAACTGGACATGTGGAATTTTAGTGGACTGATAGATGTGACACTACTTTTGCAAATTTGAGAAGGTTGGTCTCAAGAGCTCTTGTGTTGCGAGGGCAAAACTGAAATCTACCATTCCATATATCCTCAAATGCATCATATACAATGATAGAAGCAGTCCTTGAAAAGAAGAGGATAAAAATCCTTATGCCATTTATTACACCAGCAAAAACCTTATGAAAATTGAATTGGATTATACTATGACAGTAAAAGAATTTTTGGTCGTTATTTATGCCATAAATAAATTTCGCCATTACATAATAGGATATCTAGGTTTTTTGTAAATTGATCATTCTACCATTTGTTATTTAGATAACAAACTTGTTACCAATGGTATAATAACTCACAAGTTATTGTTGTTGTAGGAGTTTGAAATTACCATAAAGGACCCGCGAGGAAAATAAAATCTTGCTACAAAATTTTTATAAAGAGTTCTAGTTGTAGTTGATCTTCTGCAGTTGAAGATCAATTCTCAGATGGACATTTGTTTGCTGTAACTGTCAAAAAACCCTAGTATGCTAACATAGAAAATTATCTAGCAGCCAGAAATTTACAATCACATTTTCCATCTCGGTAAAATAATCTTATTATCCAGCGCAACGCACACTTCTCATGGATGGATGGTTACCTTTTTCATACAAGGGTTGATCTTCAAATTTGAAGACGTGTCAGAGAATATGAAACTTATAATATCCTCAGGGCTTGTCATGGTGAACCCTGTAGAGGTAATTTTGTTCATTGGAGAACTGGACACAAGGTATTACATATGGAGTATTTTTGGCCCACAATATTTAAAGATGCAAAGAAATATGTCCAGAGTTACGATAGTTGCCAAAGGATGGATCATCCCATTCAGTATGAAAAAAATTCCCCTCCAATCGCAAACTGTATTAGAACCATTCGAAAGATGGGCAATGGACTTTGTAGGCCCCTTTAATCCACCTTTAAATTACAAATCATACATTCTAGTATATACAAATTATGTTGCTAATTGGGTGGAAGTAGTAGCACTCCCAAGGGCTACGTAAGAAGCAGTAATCAATTTTTTGTTTGAAATATTAGTTCAATATGGCTTCCTTGAGATCTTATAACAGATGGGGGAATCACAGTTCACTGCTCATAAAATTTCAACCACGCTAAAAAATTAGCATATTAAACACATAATCACTTCTCCTTACGATCTGCAAGAGAATGGTCAGATGGAAAGAACTAATAAATTATTAGAGGATATTTTAACTAAAACAATATCTATAAATTGTAGAGACTGGGTTGCCAAGATTTCGGAAGCCTTATGGGCCTATCGGACAACTTGGCGCAATACTAATGGCTATTCACCTTATTAGCTCTTTTTTGGTAAGGAGCCCATTTTTGTGATTGAATTCAAAGTTAAGACTCTCAGAATCACCAAGGAAGTCAGATTGGATCTCAGAGAAGCACAACAACAACGCTTACAATAGCTCAACGAATTGGATGAAACCTGTCTTCTTGCTCAACAATGTATTACGATAATTCAACAATAGAGAGTTAAATGGCATGATAGGTTGATTAAAAAGAAAAAAAATTCAGAAAGGAGATTGGGAACTACTATCATTAGGGGAATTTTTAGGTCTAAAATGGGCCTCCTAAGGAAATTATAAAATAATAGTGGAAATAATAAAATAAGATTAGATACATCATCAAATTTTAGAAGGAGAAAAGAAAAAACTATTTTTTCAACTCATATTTTCAACTTATTTCCCAATGGGCTTACTCAAATTTCGAGCGAAAACACTCATTGGATGAAAATTTTAATTCCTCATCCAAGGAGTATGCATGTTGCATAGTTTCAATGGATCCTTCTACATGAAAAATGAGAAGTACATGAAAACGTGATTGCAATAACGTTTTTTCATGTATTTCTCATTTTTCATGTAGAAGGATGCATCGAAAATATGCAACATTGGTACTCCTTGGATTAGGAATTAAATTTTGCATCCAACGAGTACTCCCACTCGAAATTTGAGTAAAACCTTAGGGAGATAAGTTCAAAATACGAGTGGAAAAAGTAGTTTTATTATTTTATTATTTTATTATTTTTTACTCCGAAAATGGTGAATCATCCCCCATGGTTGACATCATCATCTTGAATCCTATTTGTTATTATAAAGTTTATTTTGGTTGTACATTTTTCTTAGGAGGCTCATTTTAGACCTCACAATTCCCCTAATGATGATTCAAGATTCCAATATTTTCCACATAAACTTCAAACAAGGTGGCTTGGCCCTAATGAAATTATTGAAGTTTATGACATTGGGACAATATGATTTATTAAAATTGAAAATACTGGCATTTCATTCATTTCCAATGGGCATCGACTCCGTTTGTACCATCTACCACTTGAGAATTGTTTCTTGACGAAATTGATAATGATGCCAATTTGCAGGTTGTAGTTGATCGAGGCACTTTCCCTGCGACCACAACCAAGCAAATTTTTTTAAGAAATATTATTTATTTTGTATATATTTTGCCAACATCTTAATCCTTTTTAGTGTTGTAGGAAAATTACAAAAATGATTATAATGAATTCCTCTCATCCCAACTTAAGGAATATCTTTTCGCTCCAATCTTTCAACAATAAATTATCATAAAATTTTGATGAAAAAATTAGCAAGCTAGAAAATTAATTACTATAATAATTTTTACAACATCCCTAACTCTTAAGGAGTTGACATGCCATCCCGTTTATAAATTAACCTATTAATAAAAATTATAATCTAACAGAGGATAGGAGGTCTCATCACGAGTCGGCCTACCATGATCATAGGATCTAGTGGAGTGAATTTACCATTTTTGGTTACCAAGCCAGGGTAATGGCCTTTGGCCTTTAAAGTCAAATGACAAGAGGTCTCATCACGAGCCATCTTTTTCACCTCATTAGCTCTAGTGAATGGCATTGTTGCTAACTAGTTACCATGCTAGAACAATGGCCTTATGTAAATGCTTGAAAAAACATAAATATAACAACAAAATTTGAAAATTTTCTTCGTAGATGGGACACTGGCATCTCAAGGGGTTAAAAAGGAAACCCCGTTGAGGCTATAGATGCCTCTTGGCAGTGGAGGACATGACTGTGGTATTGAAGTAAAATTAAAAATTACAATATATCTTGGCTATTTTGTTCCTTCAAAATTAATAAAAAAATGATCCTTAAATTTATTACGAACATTCCTAAAACCTTCCTAGAAAGAGATGATGTTTGGTTGTATATGAGTATTTCATTATAATTGTATATACTAGAAATACATTTTTTTGGGAATTCAACTTTCTAAATTAATCTCTATTTTCTCTAATGATGTACTTGATACAATTATTGTTTCCATCCATCTAATTCCTTGTATAAATTTCTGCATACCTTTATTTTTCCCGCATCCTTCGTAGATCATAATAAATTGTGTTATCACTACAACACATGAGTCATAAAAATATTAATGATTTCCTCATACATCACAGATATACTCTGATTCCTATTTTTCCTTTTGACAGTCACTTTATTGCACTACATTAATACACCATTACCCTTCTGTTGTGCTATTCAACAACCCCCCTTTTATTTGTGTATAAATATCTTAAGAAATTATTATATAAATAATGGGGACCCTTTAAATTTTAAAACATAGAAAAATAAAACATTTTAGCATTTAAAAAAAGCAAATTTGAGCTTAATTGAATAAAAAATCCAAATTGGCTCGAACAACTAGAATAAGGCTGCCTTAAACTATCCTTTTGAAATGATGCGATGTGATAAAATATATTTCAAATCACATATCCCAATGTGTATAGCCTTCGAGAAAAAACACATAATTAAGCTTTAAAAGCCTTAAGTATTGTTAACAAAGCCACTTTATATCGGAGCTTACTCACATCACAAAAATTATAACGGGTGAAAAAAACATAAGGACCACAACGATTGTGATATGTGATAATGCTTCCGAACTTGATATAACAATTAACACAACTCCATAAATATGTCGTGTTCGAATGAATCACAAATCACAAAAGGCAGACCACTCCATTCACTTCTGATCTTCCGATTGCGATAAAGCTCTTTGTTAAAAGGTGCGACTTTAATAAATTCATGTGAAAAAATAAAACAAATAAAAAGTGTGTTTATTAAATCATCAGTAGAGCCCGCTCCACTGCCATTTCATTCCTCGCAAATTCGTAATCGCAAAAGGGCTTTGGTTATATCCATTCCCTTATGCTCCAAAACCTTCGATTGCGATATTGCGATCATCACATCGCAAACTTCCGATACCCAAATCACCAATATAATGGTATCGCTATCACATATCGGAAAAATCCATGGAAACAAGTTTTAGATTACTGTTTGAAAGGTTTTTTTCGATGTGATCTATTAATGAGATAATAAATTATCACACGAAGCCATGATTTCAGTTATTAAAGACTTCTAACAATATTTATGATTTAAAGCCCCAAAGTGATTTGATGGCCTGTATATAGATATTTCATATTTTTTTGCATTTAAACTATAGTTGCCATCATTTCAAACCTTGTATGTTCAAACGCTCCGGCATTTCAAACCTATTTCTCTTCATTCCCCTGTGTTTCCAATTACAGGTTGAACCCGAGAAGCAATAGTGTAACAAAATGACCAAAGCAAAGAAAGGAAATAAATCCATGGAAGCTTCGTAATCCACAACTTCTGCTTTCGATGTAACAAAAATTCCCTCACTTTTCTCAGACACTACATGCATGATAGACAATGGAACACCCTCATGGGAATCTATGTATCAAATTCTTAAACATGAAGGACCCAAGGTAGTTCAGAGAGCAACAACAGATGTTGCTTCATCTTCTGAAGCCACCAACTATTTTCTTCATAGGATCGTTGCTCAACCAAAGATCCTTCCTTATATTGATATGGTAAAATGGATAATTGAGAACATCAACATTGCTGATAGGACATTCTTGACTTCAAGAAAAATAGTTATCGGGTCTTTTACAGGTCAAGATTTGAAGAAAATGTACCATATACTTGACCCACGTAAGGTGCATGACAAATCTTTCCTCGAACATTTTTCAAGAGAGAATGAGGTAGAATCAGATCCAATTAAACGATGGAGATCCTACCCAAGCAAAGACAAGAATGAAAATTCGGGTATGTACTCTATATCTTCTCTCGCCGCTCGCTATTCTTATATCACAACTATGATGTGTAGGTTATTCGGGTACCCAAATACTACAAAATTATCAGTCGAATGGGTTCCTCTTATTGAGGTAGAAGTCAATTCTTATATAATGTATTGGGGCACTATCCTTTCAAATAATATTACCTCCCAAATCCGAGAATTTAGACAAAATAGGTGTGTTACTAACAAAGTATTTCCACCATTCTTTATGAGCGGATATACGATGGATGCAGTCTATTTTACTTCACATTTCCCAACCATGGGATGGAAATGGACCATTTAAAACCCCACTTCTATCTATATATGTCATAAAATCCTTCGGGAATCTAATTTCCATGCCCATTCCTATAAAATTTTCCAAGGACTCATGCTACCAATACACGATGTCGTTTTTGATAAAAGAGCCCCAAGACTATCTAAAGAAGCCAAAATTGATTTCATACCAATAGGTAGGTGGTTTGATGAAGAGCTATTCACCTATGTTAGAGTCTATGGAAGTCTGGCACCTCCTCATGTTCTCCCATTATATGTCCTTGATAAAGTATTGGCTAGGGAAATTTCCTATCAGATTGTAGGGAATGGAATGGCAAAAACCCTTAAGGAAGCCAAGAAATATTTATGGCCTTCATTCCCTATCCAATGTGGTGTATATTCTCTACATTATTTCAAGCATTCTTTGATTGAAATTGATAATATTACATGTTTAAATCTTGCTACTATGCCTGACAGATAGTTTGATACTAACAACATTGCACAAAATGTTACTACCCAACTAAAAATTAGGCAATTCAGTCATGAAATGATGACAATGATGACCTATTTTAATTTGCCGAGATATTTTCACAAGTACAACATCTAGCTACGTTGAAACTGAATCTAGAAAGGGTAGCTCAATTTAAAGAATATAGGGAAAGAAGACTGTAGAACATCCCTTTGGATCTGTTGAGGATTCCTCAACTGATTTCCTAGGATTCAGAGAAAGGTTCAAAGCAAGGTTCAAAGTAGGTTTCAGAGTTGAATTCAAAAAATAATTCATAGAAACTTTCAGAATAGAATTCAGAACAGGACGTAGAGCAATTTTCTAAGGATATTGAAGTGGAAGATAAATCCATAGAAATTCATACTGATAAAACACCCTTCAATAATGAATTGGATGAAGCATGGAAACAGTTTGATCAACAACTTAAAGGACAACAAGGGGCAGAGAATATTGAGATGGAGAAAACATTCAGCACACCCCAAAACACTGGACAAAGCTCATTTACTGATAGGGATTATGATAAAGTTGTCAATACAGAGGAAATTGAAATCATCCTAACATTCCCTTCATCTAAAATTGTCCTTAAAGTGGAGGAATTCCCTCCTCTTGATGTATTTTACATTCCCAAACATTGGGCTATGATGAAAAGAGAGAGGAAAAGGAGACGAACAGATCCATCATTAGCAGTCATTCCTGGTGATATACTAATGGACATAGTATGGAAGGATACACAAACTGGTCCTTCAGAGAATTTGACAAATTTGCCACAATTTGCAGGTGCCTATGCATCTGCTACGATTGATAAAGAAGCAGAAGTTTGACAATTGGTCAAGGAAAAATAAGAGATAATTCAATAGTTGGAGCACTAGTTGGCAGAGGAAATAAAAAGTATTGATCAACAAGTGAAGTCACAATTGTCTCAACTCCAGCAAAGCTTTGATCAATTAAAAATCCAACATTAGGCAGAGATCAATACTAAGGATACTCAAATACGACAACTCCAGTTTTCACTTGATCAACTAAAAGATAATCCTAAAGTGGAAGACTTTATAAAGGAAGCATTGGAAATAAACACCCTGTTATCAAAGAAACAAGAAATGTTTTGTGAAAAGTTATATGTCATCAATCCACTATGTGTCAAAAGTGATTCACTGATGAATCAATCATCCGATACAAGGGTGAATTTCAAAGACATTGATGATAAAATATCAGGATTTATAACATGGCAGGATACACCAGAAGGCAGAGCAACATACTTTCCCATATGCTTCCTACGCTTTCAAATGTAGTGTCACTAGACAACTATGCATGAGGAGAGGTCATCCCCCTGAATTTAAGACAATGTTGGATATTTACGAGATCAAGCAACAAATGAAACAATAGACACAATTTCATTCACGAGTTCGTTATTTCAAACAACTTCTATTTATGTATTATAGTCTCTTATTTTAAGGAGAGTTGTTTCAACCTCCTCAACACTTTTCATGTATTGTCTATTTTTATATTTTATTTTTGTTATATAAACCCTTTCATGTCTACAAAGAAAAGGTCCCCAAATTTTATAAATAAATACTTTGGAATCTTGCACTTTTGTACTTTTAAGTTTATCTTAGTAGAACAAATAGATTAGGGTCCTGAATTTTTGTAGAGAAGACTTTAGAAGCTTTCACTATTTGTACTTTTGAAACCATCTTAATGAGAAATACTGGACCAAAACTATTTCTTTCATGAGCAGAGTAATATCGATTTGGTACTTTTATCATTGTAATTATGTTTTGTTTATGAATTGATAATCATTCCTCTCTATATTTCTTATCATATCTTTATTTTCTAACACAGTTCTGTATTAATTCACTTCTGAACATGCTATAATTATCACCCTTAACACATATATAAGCGATTTTTGAATGTTATTTGACTACGATATAAGTTTCATCAATTATTTTGATTAACTATTTAATCAAAATAATTATCTTAAAATATTTTCATTTCTGCAAGTGTTTAATTAATCTTTATGATCATGCACTAAGAACAATTATTCTAGATCACATAAACATAAGTAACTATGGGTAATAGATAGATTAATATACATGTATTTCAGGTTATAAATCACCCCTATCTATCACTTAGTTTTTGGTTATAAGCACTCTATCCATTCTATCACATTTTTATTGGGAATCTGGTCCCATTATATCCAGTCGGAGCCACTATCCCATACAGAAAAGGTACCGTATTGAAGTCCCCAACTGGGTGGTTTTCCCCCATGTTCTTGCAACGATTTTCGAGGCTTCAACACCTTCAAACTTACCGAACCCACCATCTTATCAAAATTTGATTAACGATAATGAGCAACCTTTACTCTTTGGTTTTTTTTTGTGGGGGGGGGGGGGGGGGGGGGGGGAGAGTTGGCACTAACATATGATTTTTATTATCATTTTCGAACACCATTGAATGTCATTGAACCTCTATACTTTGTAAAAATTACTATTATCATATATTTTGAATTTTTTTGTTTCTAGTTGCAAGACCATGCCCTGTTGAACAATCCAAACAATGGGTGAGCATTTAGTTTGATATGAACCTACACAAGGTTTTAGAACATGTACATAACATCTTGATTCAAGTCATATGGATATGGTATTTTGAATGATTACAAGGGTTTGACAATGAGGCAAAATTGGAATTCACAAAGAGATTGGAAAACATAACAAACAATGGTGAGAAATGTACATTCACAGGTAAGTGAAAGTGAAATAGCAGAAGTAACAAGGTTTTTGATGGAAGGAGAAAAGTGGTATGATATACACACCTCTCCCTAGAATGTGGCCTTTTTCTTATTGAATACTAGTGAATAATTGATCATAGAAGGGAGCATGGTCTATATCAGTCTAATTTACTAAGATAAATTAGAGCATATATTTTACTTATCAATCTGGGTTGGTAGACTTAGAAGCAAACTAAAGTTTATGGAATCTTATATTAAACTAGTGTAGGAAGTATTTGTTTAGATGAAAATAATGGAAATTCATATTCAAATGTAAATTATTGATTGTAAATAAAGCATTGATATTATGATCTAAAAGAAAATGTGTAAATATTTTATGCGGAGTATAGCCAACAAGGAAGAGGCTCTAACTTAGAGGTCCTAGTTGTCCTTCCTAATCATTCCTATTCCAACAAAACCAATTCCACCATAAATCATAACATAATTAAATTAAGAAATCAATAAAGATTAAATGCATAAACACAATTTCCAATTCAATTATTATCTCACAAGGAAGAGGATCTAACTTAGATGCCTAGGTTTTCATTCCTTCCTTAAACCAATTACTGAAAGGAAATCACTTCAAAAATATAAATGGCTATGACATACAATGAATTGATTCAGAAAATGCTCATAAGAAATTGTAAAGGAAATATTCAGCAATCTAAGATATTAACAATTATGCACAACAATTACAATGCAGTGTACTTATCTTAGAATGGGGGCCCTTCCACCTTTTCTTGGTACGCTTTAAGAATATCAGCTACAATAAATCATAAATCACATCCCACATTAATCACAACAAGAAATGGAAGGAAAATTCTTCAAATTATATTCAAACATAGAGAAGTCACAATGATCATAATAATGTATGTCCATAGTTGTTTAGTTGTTGTGCTTAAATAGGCTAAGAATGTAACTAAAACAACTAAAATTAATTTAACAACAAACAAGAGTTCTATTCCACCTAATAGGGTCTAAATATCTTTGTTAAACAAAATATAGGAAGATCCCACAAAATCACAATGCCCCTAAATCAGGGGATTTTCTGAGTGACTCGTGAAGTTTGACCACCTGTGTTTGGGCATGTTTTGACTCATTTGGAATGTGCCAATAGGAGTCTTTCCGTCCTTGGTTCATGTACTTATCGAATCTACCTTCATTTTATGCCCAAGTTTCCTACACATATGAATTCAATGGAGCCACTAGGGGAAATTCGGTTTCTGCCCAAAATAATTTTTAATACCTAATTTTTACTATAGATTATAAAAATTAAAAGACATAATTATTTTTCCTTAATGTGCAAAAAGAGGCCAAAATATGACAAATATGATCATGATATGAAGTTAAGGGATGATAAAATGGTGTAATGTGCATGGTGAAAAAGTTCAAAATAAGGGGACAATAGTCTGGATTGTTAGAAACTAGATCACTACTGAGAGGGGGGAGGGGGTGAATCAGTAGTGTGGCACTTTTATAAAATTCTCACCAATTACTTAATCTTTTACCAAGGATAAACTAAAACACATAGCCATCTATCAGAGCATAAATAATAAACATTAAAACATAAAATCAATCAACACATGAACACAAGTATTTCTGGTGGAAAACCCATCTCGGGCAAAAACACCACCCTATTGTTGTTGTGCTGCTCGACTCTTTTATTAATTTGTTAAGAAAACTATACATGGATCAACTCACTCCCATGAACCTTGAAGACTTGACTTCTTTCATAGTATTTTGTTCCTTTCAGACAGGAACCTATTTCTCTCTCTGATCTACAGGCTACCATCCACTGAAGGCCAACACGATCAACCATCCTCGCCCAACTATCATTGGTCTATCTAACTCCTATGGATGGATAAAACTCTTCCCTCTACTGAATCCACCAAGTCACTGTCAACTCAAAGCCTCCATTCCTTCACAACCTCCATGCGAGCCTCCTTTCATCTATTTTCAAATTGGACTCTGAAAACTTTCTCAACTCAACCACTGCAACAACATAACATCAAAGCTCATCAAATAATAAATACGTAGCACAAGCTACAATCAAAAACTCCAAAAAAAACAACACATAGGATCTAATAGAATCTCCTCAACCCACCACATCAATCTAACATCAACACCACACGCACTTCATAATGTTATGGATGAAACATACTTCAACTCATTGCTGCTATAACTGTAAACTAATTTAGTAAATCTGCATAATATGGCTCACATAGTTTGCAAGCTCTACTCCAATCTCTCACTCACTCAACACACACACTAGAAAATCAACAATCTCACAATGAGCTATCTCCAATATAAATATGAACTCAAGTACTCAACTCAATAATTACTCAGAAATAATGATCTCAACAATCATGCTCACATGCTTGATTTGATCCAGATTCAGCTTATTGACCCAATCAACCACTAACTCTAGTAGCCTTTTTGATATTTTCAACTTCGATCAACTTTTGGAGGTCCTAGGAACTTTTCCGACCATAAACTGAAAAGTTATGATTAACGAAATTGTCACAAGCTAAAAATTAACTCAATAGCGTGAGGAATGTGGAGAAAAATCATCTACAAGAAGAGATGCTCCCATGACACACTGTGCAGGTGTCTAGGTCCTTAGATGCTCTCATGACATACCGTGCCAATTTCAAGAGGCTTCCAGTTGCTCCCACAGGTTTTTATCTGTAGGTTTTAACCCCGCACAGAAATTACCTGCATGCAAATTCTAAGACATAGAAAATAAATAATGCGAGAGCATAACACATAAAACACATATACATAGAGATTTCCCCTGGATCCCAAAACTGGGACTACCAGCTTGATTTTCTATTATATTCTTTTCAATGTTACAATCCATATTTATACATGCCCAAGCATCCAATACCATGGATAGAAAACCATCGCATCCAAAACCATGGACCAGAAAACCATAGGTAGGTCCGCCCAACCTAATATAGGGTCCAAAAAAAATTTTCCTGGGGCGTTGCCCCAGACTCCATTGAGGGGGGCTACTCACCCTCCTTAAACCCCTCAGATACGGGGGGTTGCCACCCCCCTCTAACCCCCCCGCTGCGCAATTGACGCAATAAAGGTGGGGCTCCGCCCCCCATCTCACCCCCAGTTCACTACGTAGGTTAGTCATGGAAAGAATATAACACAACCCAACATTATCCCACTTGTTTTCTTTCCACAGGGGGCCACAGGAGAGCTTAGTCATTTTTCTAGCCGTGAAATGCCCATTGTTTCTCTACACCAGGAGAACTTCTTAGAGCTCATAGATTTTGTCAATGCATCTACAATATTCTTCAAAGTGTTCACCTTTACTAGCAACATCTTTTTGTCCTCTATCATATCCCTCACAAAGTGATATTGAACATCAATGTGCTTTGTCTTTAAATGATAAGCAGGGTTCTTTTCCAAGAAAATTTCACTTTGGTTGTCACAGTCTATCCTTATAGTTCCCTGTACTAACCCCATACTTGAACACAATCTCTACAACTAAACTACTTCCTTGCTTGCATGAGTGGCTGACATGTATTCTACCTCTGTAGTTGATAGTGCCACTATAGATTGTTTCCTACTCATCCAACTGACTGCACTTTCAAATAGGTTAAACACATACCCACTTGTCAATCTCCTTTGATCCAGATCTCCAGCCCAGTCTACATCAACAAAGCCACGGATATCCAAAACTATATCCAATCCTAGTCTTCCTTGGTAGAACAAACGATAATCACTAGTGCCACACAAATATCTGAAAACCTGCTTCACTGTTGTCCAATGCTCCTTCCTTGGTTTTGACATAAACCTGCTCAATACTCCCACTGCATGTGCAATGTCTGGTCTAGTACAGACC
>APFE030613890.1:53475-96967 GCA_000404065.3 Pinus taeda
CTTCTTCTCTGTCTAGTTTTCCACCAGAGCCTTAAATTCTTTAAACCTGTCAAAGACTTCAGATTTCTTCTTAAGGAATTATATCTATGTATTCCTTGAGAAGTCATCTATAAATGATACATAGTACACAAACTTACCCAGTGATGGAACCTTCATAGGTGCAAACACATCACTGTGTAGAAGCTCTAATATCTATTTTTCCCTCTTACCACTAGAGGGGAAACTCACTTGATTCTACTTCCCATATACACAATTTTCGCAGAAATCAAAATCCATAGAGATATTACTCATACATTTACCATGAAGTATTCGAAGGCCCTTCTCTCCAATATGTCCAAGCCTTTGATGCCACAACATGGTCTTCTCTCGAGAGACCACTAGATTTTGTACTCCACTTTCAGGAACCACAGAACTGTTGCACCCATCAACAATAGTGTTACCTTGCAGCTTGTACAGAGTTCCAGTCTGAAATCCCTACATCAATACCAGTGTTCCTCGAACCATCTTGCAGGTATCCTTCTCGAACATTGTGTTTACACCTGCATCATCCAGCTTGCTTACAGAAATCATATTTCTGTCTAATGTAGGAATATGCAGAACACCCAGAAGTGTTCTAACCCTTCCACCTTGCAACTTCAACTTTACTTTTCTGCGACCAATGATTCTAGCCTTCCTATCATCCCTTAAGAAGACATCACCACCATCGTATTTATCATACTCATAGAACCACTCTCTATGGGGAGTGAAGTGAAAAGATGCACATGAGTTAATCAACCATGCCTCATGATCTACATGTGTACTTGAAGAAGCCAAGTACACATCTCCATCTTCATCTGAGGTGGTTTTTGCCTCTGTAGAAGAAGCATCATCAGATCCCTTTCCTTTGTCAGGAGCTTTAGATTTACAGTCCCTCATACAGACAAGGCATCACCATTCTGGCTCTCCATATTTTTCCGTCTCATTTCCTCCATTAGCAAGGATGAGATTATTTCATCAAACTACAAGGTAGTTGCATTGCTACCTATTGCAATAACTAGACTCTCCCACGAATCTGGTAGAGAACACAACAAGCTGATGCACTTATCTTTATTTGAAATTTTAATATCAACAGATAATAACTAACTTACCACTGTATTAAATGTGTTCAGATGCTCTGTCACCGAGTTTCCATCTTTCATCCTCAGGTTATACAACTTTTTCCGTAGGAACAATTTATTCACCAAAGACTTACATTGGTATAAATTCCCTAAATTGTCCCAAAAAGCCTTAGCCGTAGCTTCCCCTGATACATTCAGAAATACTGAATCTGAGACACACAATCGTATTGCGCTCTTAGCCTTCCAATCCAACTTCTTCCATTCTTCATCGAACACTCCCATTGGTTTAGTACCTGGATCTACTACGATCCATTGATCTTTCTCCGCCAATAGATCCTCCATCTTAAGTTTCCACAACTCAAAACTCTGACCATTAAATTTCTCGATCTCTATCTTTTCACTGCTCACCATCTTCTTTCACCACCAAAATTGATCCTGCAGATCTTCCATTGAACAGGGTCTACAACAGGCCCCAGTGAAACCCCTAAGCAACAAAGGCATCCCCTTGAAGCCAAAATAGATCCAATACCAAATGTAGGTTTTAAAGCCATACAAAAATTACCTGCATATGAATTCTAAAACACAAAAAATAAACAATGTGAGAGCATAACACATAAAACACATATACACAAAAATTTTCCCCTGGATCCCAAAACCGGGACTACCAGCTTGATTTTTTATTATATTCCTTTCAATGTTACAATACATATCTATACATGCTGAAGCATCCAATACCATGGATTGAAAACCATCGTGTCCAAAACCATGGACCGAAAAACCATAGGTAGGTTCACCCAACCTAATATAGGGTAAAAAAAACATTCTCGGGGCGCTGCCCTGGACACCGTTGAGGGGGGCTACCCACCCCCCTCAAACCCCCTAGATAAGGGGGGGTGCTGCCCCCCTTGTGACCCCCCAGTTGTGTAATTGGCGCAACGAAGGGGGGGCTCTGCCCCCCCCAAACCCCCTGGTTCACTACGTAGGTTAGTCGTGGAAAGAATATAACACAATCCAACATTATCCATGTGTCTGGGTAGAAAACCTTCATTTTCTCTCATTTGGGACCAAATTAAAAAAAAAACTCATTAGTAAGCTAACTTGTTTAGTTCTTCACAAAACCCATGTCTCAGAATTCTGATATTCATCTCCATTTTCCCATAAAATCCAATCCAAAACAAACACTTATATCCAAACACCATATTCAAGAACTATACCAAAAACTGAAGTAAAACATATTTTCTTCAATCTAGAACCTCTTCCACTTGACCCATCATCTTCCTCTGCTCCTGCACGCTCCTCCATGCCTCTATAACAAGTCTTCAACTAAATAATAGGCAAGGAACAAGTCTATGACATGATAAACCTATTTTGCCAACTTTAGGATCAAGACCAACACCTCCAACTCCTCAAGCAACAACCTCAATATCTCTAACACCTGTAGTAGCATATCTATCCTATGTAGCAACATCCTCAAGTCTTGCAGCATCAGAAACATTCCATACAACTGCTTCAAACCGTCAGATGAAGCAACAAACCAATTTCTCCAATACAAGTACAGATCAATTGAGCCATAATGCCAGCATGGATATTTGGGTTAGAGGGGAACCTAACAACCCCCTTCACACACAAATTCATCGTGGAATTTTCATAAAGAAACCTAGTGTTACTTCTGCAATTGTACAAACCCAATATGATGTCTTGGACTCAGGAATGGAATATTTGGAAGACATTAGAGATGAGGCTCTTCGTGGAGCTAAGGAAAGATGGCAGGCATCACCCAATGAAGTCAAGAACATAGAAACTTTTGGTTATCACAACTTTCAGTATGCCATGACTAGAGAAAGAGACTATGTTCACCTAGTATTGGAAAGAGGTATCCACTGGATAGGATGCATGTATCAATGCCCCATGATCTGGTTCCCTTACTAATTTCCTAAATCTACTTATGACCTATGAGAATTAGGTAAGTTAGTGGCTTTTGAAGAGCTCCGAAAAACAAATGGGTTCATGCATAGAGGAGAAGAAGCTTATGAAGCTTACTCCTTGACTGTCCTACATGTTAATCATTTATTTGCATGAGGTCATGCAAAAAGGTCAATTGGGGGGTGATGTTTGGCCTCATATTTGTCATATTTCCCTTCTCTTATTTCTTCATTTTCATATTATTTTCCAAGTCTTTCTTGTGATTAGGCTATGCTAATTTGTGTAGTATGCGATTTAGTAGTATTTTATATGCATTTATTATTTGATTATTTTATGAACGAATTCGATCATTAAAGTGTTATTTTCTAATGAATAGATCCTCATTATTGAACATGAATATATTGATACATCGATACTTGATGATATTTCCTGGAATGGTCGTGGGATATCGTGTAAGCCCTAAGATGTTACACTATTTTTGGAGTGAATTAGTTAAATATGAATTCACAAATTGGTCTTCTGGATGCATTCAGATATTTGTAACTTAAACGAGCATCCTAAGAATCTTCAAATTCTCAAGATTTCTCATTATTCAAAATAGATTCTGTGATATTTATATTTTACTTCTACGATATAAAAACTAGTATTGAATCCCAAAAGGGGTTGTTCAATTTGTAATATTATTTTTGGCACAAGATCAGATTTGTTATTACATTAATCGTAACTGGTTTTCTGCAATCGAATGGAAATGTTTATTACTCAGATCTACTCTACTATGTTGATTTCGCCATAAGGCAGTTCGATTCCAGATTTGGGCCCAATCTTGGAAACAATGTTGTATTCTCTTGTATCATTAATTTTGTGTTTGATTCTATTGTTCTAACCATTTATATTTGTGTAATTGTTCTTAATTTCTTGATGTTGATTTATTACATTGCATGCTCTGTCTTGAATCAAGTTTATTGAAATTGCTATAGAATATATCTGTTGTAGTTAATATGTTAAGATTAGTGTTCTTTCATTCTGTTTCCTACAGATTATCATACATTTCTATTATGTTTTCTTAATCACTTTCAATAGTGTGATTTTGTAGTATTTCCTTTCTATTATGCAGTTGTTGTTCCTTAAGAAATAAGTTGTTGTTTAGTATGCTTTATTTCTTTGTTTCCTTCAGAACCCTGTAACAATTATTATTTTGAATAGTTTGCAATAATTAGAGATTGCATCTTGGGTTGATTCCTTTAGTATTGCATATTTAATTTTCAATAGGATCATAGCAACTAGTCATATATGCATTTATCTTACATAAACTGTGCCGATAACCTTGAAATAGAAAAACGAAACCTCAAGTTGATAAATTAATATGCATTAGTTGGTTGGTCCTTTTACGAATGATTAATTGGCCCAACAGAGTCATTGATGGAACCTTAGGAGGTTATGAGTGTAACGAACCAACCACTCAACACATTTGGCGATCATTTGGTACTTTGGAAGTTGAGGGAAAAACTACTCTACAACCAAACAACACCAGGTAAGGGTTCTAACTATTTGATTACGAATTGAGGGTAAAATTTTGTTAAGATAGTGGTGGAAGTGACAAGGTTTTACCTTCCAGTTTCAGGGTTTGCACATTCTTACAAAGGTTATGAGTGTGTTGATATTGTTCACAGGTTCCATGATTTGTCTCTTTTCCCAGGTGAACATTATTTCTCTCGGCAAGTGATACATTATGCAATTTATGAACTTCTTAGGTTAGTACTTTTAAGTTGTTAGACTTCTCATTTTTGTCAGGTTTCAAGAGGAATTGGACCTCCTATTGACTTATAATGCAGGTAATTTAAAATTAATTACATAGTTTGCGATATGAACTTCACTATATACTTTTCTACCCAAGTCATAACCAATTGTTCGTTGTTGATTGTGCAAGTAACTCGTGAGGCAATGGTATCTTTAACTTAGGCGTTCGACTTCTCTTCAATACTAGGTTCCTTAGTAATCTTTTATTTTTATGTATTTTTACAGTGTTGTCTATGAGCTTCCAAACCTTATTTTTTGGGACTGCAACAACTTACAATTTTGTATACGATTTGACTTAATGTTTCTTGTCGAAAGGAATGGCCTTCCGAACTTACAGTTAGGTGAACTCATATGGCCATCACATATGTGCGTTTGTATTTTTGGGTTCCAAATTGGCCCTCTTAGTTGACAACTATAGTGACTTAATGTCATATTTACAAACATTTGAATACCCTTAGAAGGGTTTTATTAGCAATTATTAATCTTTTTTTAAATGGAAATCTTTGTTAATTCTTTATGGTACTATGTAAAGGCATTAATAAATTATTCTACTACTTTTCCTTTTGTATAAAAATTCATGGAACAACTATGTGGATTAATTATAGTACCTTTTGATTGATTATGAAAGCATATCAGTGGATTTAGGTCATTTTAGTTCATAATTTCATTGTAATATTTCTTTGTTTTATTTGAAGAACTATTTCCCACACCATAGAATTTTGGTTCTCTATGTGATTGCATTACACTATTTTATTGGATAATTTATATACTCATTTACAATTTTCAATATGACCTCAAGGGTTGGAATGTTCAGGCTGGCTCACTCCTTCGGCCTTGGCCCATAAATATGTTAGGGTCCAACCCTAACCCCCTTATTTATGTAATAAGGTCGAGTCATAGTTATAGTTAGTTAAAGAGTCAATAAAGCCCATATTAATAATTGTAAGTGGTTGACCCACATTTAAAGAAGGGACCACAGTTAGTTGCAAATGGGCCATGGTATTAGATAGATGGTATTAATAAGAACCATGGTACTGACCCATGGTATTGCATATATGAATCCTATATAAAGGATAGAGACTCCCCTTGAGGAGCGTCGTGTCTTATTTTGTAATTGAGCCTAGCTCTATTAGAGGTTGCCCCCTCGAAGAGGCAAGTGAACATTGCTTTCCTTTCTGAATAATAAAATACATGTTGCTATTTCTTATTGTTCTGTGTTCTGGGCATATTTCGTCGTATATTTGGTATTCTGGTATCTTCTCGCAGGTCAAGAGCATAAAAGTGGTATTATAGCACTTTCTAGGGCTGGTGGGATCTCCATTTTTAGCATAAATGTTTTTGGCTAGAGACATGTTCTAGTGTCTTTAAACCACAGGATTTGTCATTGAGCGCATAAACCTGTAGATTTGGGGAGGCATGCACGCAGGAAATACAAGAGGTGGTCACACTTGTTGGACTCCCTTGTAACCCCTATGGGTACCCCTTCAAGTAGTAGCGCATTAGACAGAACCGCACATAGACTGTCTTCCAAGTATCCTTTGGGTATATTGAAAGCCCCTTAGACTCTCTTGAAACCTCGCCATAGATAAACCATCGGCTGTCTTGCTGCTACAGTACACCGAGAACAAAACTCGGAGATATTACTCGCACGTACGATAGGGTAGTCAAGTTGTACGGCTAAGGCTATGGTTGATCCTCCTTGGTTAGTGCCCTGAAAGATTGGGCCGAGTACTACTGTTGGACCCTTATGTATATTGCGATCTGTAGCACCTGACACTCCTTGAGACCATAGTTTCCTTGTCTCTTTCTATATCACGCATCATATTTTCCAGATCATATCTAGTAGATTGGGTTTTCTCGTAGCTGCAACAATCAGTTCTGCCATTCAGATGTATCAGATCTACCATTCAGATCTAGCGGATCCACCAATCAGATCTATCAGATCTGCGGTTCAGATCCAGTAGTTTGGGTTTTGTAGTAGTCATAACATTCAGATCTGCCATTCAGATCTAGCAGTAGGGGTTCAATCATTGCCACATTCCTACTCGTACTCTGCAGTTGAGGGTTTCACCAACAGATCTAACTATTTGTGTGTCTCCTATACCTAGGCATGATTCTCACAGGACATGGGGCAGAATTAACTTTTCTGGGAATTGGCTACTGTAGTATTCATAAGTGAGGAATAAAATTCCTTTCAGAGTAAAAAAAAAGGGCCTGAGACCCTCCCAAGACGCTTATAGGATACTTAGCCCATAAGAATTAGGTCGACGAGCTAAGAAAGGTGGTACCATTCACTTGTCACTGCCAAAATTTTAGGTGGTCCCAATTTTTTTTTCACAGTAATTACAAGTGCACCGGATCTATGCATGGTACAAACCAGAGCTCAAGCTATGGCCAATGAGAAGATAGAAACCCTTGAACAAAATTTGGAGGCATTAACAAAGCAGATCTATACCTTAAATGACACAATAAAAAAGGGCAAGTTGGGGGAACAATCAGAGGCATATGATTTTAATGAAAACCTTGAGGGCGAGTCTAGCCATTCTCTTCAATTCTATGGACACCACCAATAGTCCCAGCCTCGACCACCCAAGCTGGACATGTATAATTTTGATGACTCTCATCCGGCCATATGGCTAGCACAAATGGAGCAATATTTCACATTGAATCACATCAGAGATGATGCGACTAAGCTAAGCGTGGGAATCCTATACTTCGACCAAGAAAGATGGCAATGGTGGCAGTGACATAAACGCTGCTATGCAGTGCAAAGGACTTGGCAGATATTCTCAAAAGACCTTTCTAATCACTTTGACCATGAATCTAGCTTTTTGGGTCGTCTTACTAAGCTTCGATAGACAAGAACAGTGCAAGAATATATTAAAGTCTTTGAAGCATTAGCCTTCCGCACAGGAGGTCTAGTAGATGAATTCTACTTGGAATGTTTTGGCAGTGGTCTCAAAGACACAATACAAGCCCACGTCTAACTGCAACACCCAGTCTCATGGTTGGCAGCTTGTAAGATAGCTCAACTTGTCCAAATTTCATAGCCAAGGGATGCCCCACCCAGGCTCTGAGCATTACCCAAACACTTAAGGTTCAAAAGGTGTCACTAATAGAAATTGCGGAAAGAAGAAAGCAAGGATTGTGTTACTACTGTGATGAGAAATACTCCCCGGGGCATAAATGCAAGGAACCAAAATTCTTTCGAATTGGTGCTACTGATCATAGTTCATCTGAGGAAGCCCCACCATTTGAGGGACTAGAGGAGGAAGATGAGGACAACTAGCCGGACAATGAGCTCCTAGCTACCACTGAAGAACCAGTTATCTTGCTTCATTCTTTGGAAGGAATTTTGTCTCCCCAAACTCTCAAAATCAGAGGTTTTATTAAGCATCGCCCTATAGTAGTCTTAATTGATATTGGCAGTATGCATAACTTTATCCATCAAAGAGTTGTTGAAGTAGTGCATTGTTTTGTCAGAGCAGTCTCTAATTTCCAAGTCCAGATTGTTGATTGGGGGACAATGAAATGTGAAGGATGCTGTGAAAATGTCAAACTTCAAATGGGGGATTATCACCTAAAGACCCACATATTTTCCATCAACATGGGTGGGTGTGACATTGTCTTGGGTGCTCAATGGCTCCGCACATTCGTCCCAATCGCAATGGATTTCTAGGGGATATATATGAGCTTTAAGTAGAATAACTACACACATGCCCTCCGCGGACTCTAGGCAGGTGCTCCTTCTATCATCACCTTGCATAGGATGGAAAAATTGTTAAAAAAGGGCCACCATGGAGTTATAGCCCAATTTAATGCCATCCAAGCCTTTGAACCCACCTTCCTTCATATTCATCCTGAGATGCAATAGGTCTTAAACAACCATCTGCAGGTCTTTGACATGCCTCATGAGCTTCCACCCTCGAGAGGGGAACATGATCATATCATTACTTTGTTCCCAAGGGCACAACCACCAAATGTACGCCCATATAGATGTCATTTCGCCCAAAAGAATGAAATTGAAAAAATCATCAAGGAACTCCTAGAAGTCGGTGTCATTCGTCCTAACATTAGTCCTTATTCATCGCCTGTGGTCATAGTGCTCAAAAAATATGGGGAATGGCATATGTGTCCAGACTTCAGGGCCCTCAACAAGCTGACAGTCAAAGATAAATTTCCCATCCCGGTTGTCGATGATTTGCTAGATGAACTAAATGGGGCTCAATTCTTTACTAAGCTCGACCTTTGCTCGGGCTATCACCAAATTCGCATGAAAGAAGTAGACATTCCAAAGACTTCTTTTCGAACTCATGAAGGCCATTATGAATTCCTGGTCATGCCATTTTGGTCTCTATAATTCCCCATCCACTTTTCAGAGCCTCATGAATCACTTGATAAAACCATATCTCATAAAATTTGTCCTTGTTTTATTTGATGACATCCTCATCTACAACCTCACCTGGGAAAAACATCTTCAGCATGTAGATTTGCTCTTGCAACTACTCCAGAAGCATAAATTATCTGTCAAATTGTCCAAGCGCTCTTTTGGCATGGAATAAGTTGAGTATTTGGGACACATTGTGGGATGTGAAGGTGTCAGGGTGGATCCTAGAAGGATCTAGGCAATATAGGATTGGCCTCAACCAAAGACCTTGAAGAGCTTGAGAGGATTTTTGGGTCTCACTAGCTACTATCGCAAATTTGTTCACAATTATGGTCGCTTTGCTAGAACCCTCACTCACCTTCTCAAGAAAAATTCATTCCTCTGGAATGATGAAGCGCAACAGGAATTTATAGCTCTCAAACATGCCATGTGTTCCACTCCCGTATTGGCACTGCCCAACTTCACCAAATCTTTTGTGATTGAATGTGATGCTTCAAGAATGGGTATTGCGGCTATCTTAATGTAGGAACGTCGAACATTGGCCTTCACTAGCCAACAACTAAGTGGGAAAAATCTAGGACAATCTACCTATGAGAAGGAGATTATGGCCATATTACATGCAGTGGATACCTAGCGACCATACTTATTGGGGAGGCATTTCCAAATCCGCACAGACCATCAAAGCCTTAAATATTTTTTGGAGCAACGCCTATCCTCGCCACAACAAAATAAATGGCCATCCAAAAGGTTGGGATATGATTATGAAATAATATACAAGAAAGTGCACAAAATTGTCATAGCAGATGCTTTATCATGCCAATTTGAGGACGAAAGCACCCTGCTAGCAATCTCTCTTCCCATTCCAAAGTGGATTAAAGAGGCTCGCAAGGAATGGTTTTCACATCCTTTGCTCTATAAACTGATTAATAAATTGCAGGCGGATCCAAATTCAACAGCAGGCTACTCTTGGTAGGATGAAATTCTTTGCTACAAGGAAAAAGTAGTGATATCACCAACATCCCCTCAAAAGTCACATTTTCGTAGAGTTGCACTCATCTCCCACTGCAGGTCATTCAGGCTTTCAGAAGACTTATGATCACACTCGACGTTCATTCTTTTGGACAAGCATGAAAAATGACATTCTTACTTTTGTAGCTGAGTGTGATATGTGTCAAAGCCACACAGGAGAAACAGTCAAATCCCCAGGAACATTACAGCCATTACCCATCCCTGCCTCAATCTGGACAGAGGTTTCTATGGATTTCATTACAGGTCTTCCGAAGTCAGGCAACAAGTCAATCATCATGGTGGTTGTGGACAGACTTTCTAAGTATGCTCATTTTTGCGCCCTACCCCACCCTTTTACACCAGCTTTGGTGGCTCAATATTTCATGGACCAAATCTTCAAATTGCATGGCATGCCCACTTCCATTGTGTCTGATCGTGACTCAATCTTCACTAGAAAATTTTGACAGGAACTCTTTAGGCTACAAGGTACCCAACTACAACTCAGTACTGCCTATCATCCCCAAACTAATGGTCAAACTGAAGTAGTCAACAAATGTCTAGAGACCCACCTCAGGTGTTTCACTTTAGAAAAGCAACATCTATGGGTACAATGGTTACCTCTAGCCGAATGGTGGTATAATACAAAATATCATGCCACCACCAAAATGACTCCATATGAAGTAGTTTATGATCAACTCCCTCCTTCACCTACTTCTTATATCTAGGGATGCTTGAGGGTACAAGCAGTGGATCAACTCCTATGACTGTGCAACCATGCTGGCCCACCTCAAAGAGAATATCCATCAAGCTTAAAATCGCATGAAGCAACAGGTAGACCAAAATTGTTCAGAGAATAAATTTCAAGAAGGGGATCAGGTATTCTTGAGGCTGCAACCATACAAGCAAACATCACTTGAAGACAAGGGTTGTCAGAAATTATCTCCAAAATTCTACAGACCGTATCAACTACTTCAGCGCATCGAAGAACTAGCCTACAAGCTAGCCTTGCCACCCACTGCAAAAAGCCATCCCGTCTTCCATTCTCATGCCTCAAGAAAGTGGTTGGGAACCATTGCAGAATTTGAACCAGTCTACTGGAATTGGATGAAGAAGGTTCAATCTGGCTCCAACCCGAACAGGTTCTTGACAAGCAAGAACGGTACCTACGCGACTGCACGATTAAGGAAGTCCTCTTCAAGTGGAAAGACACCTCTCCAGAAGATGCGACCTGGGAACTAGCCACTATTCTTTAGTAGTTTCTGTAGTTTCAGCCTTCAGGACAAGGCTATTTTTATGGGGGAGGGCATGTTAGGGTCCAACCCTAACTCCCTTATTTATGTAATAAGGTAGAGTCATAGTTATAGTTAGTTAAGAGTCAATAAAGCCCATATTAATAATTGTAAGTGGTTGACCCACATTTAAAGAAGGGACCATAGTTAGTTGCAAATGGGCCGTGGTATTAGATAGATGGTATTAATAAGAACCATGGTACTGATCCATGGTATTGCATGTATAAATCCTATATAAAGGATAGAGAATCCCCTTGAGGAGTGTTGTGTCTTATTTTGTAATTGAGCCTAGCTCTATTGGAGGTTTCCCCCTCGAAGAGGCAAGTGAGCATTGCTTTCCTTTCTGAATAATAAAATACATGTTGTTATTTCTTATTGTTCTGTGTTCTGGGTATATTTCGTCGCATATTTGGTATTCTGGTATCTTCTCACAGGTCAAGAGCATAACAAAATAATTGTACCAACACTGGGAACTAAAATAACCATGGTTAGATTCAAACCATCAAGATTGTAATTAATCTTAGTGCCCATTAACCCAAAAATTTCTTAGCTCGTTATTACCATAGAAGACTTACCAAAGAAATAGACAACATCTCTAAAAAATCAATTCAGTTTCAACATAGATTCATTCATGGAAAAAAAAAAAGACTAGTTCAAAAGTTATTAAAATAGTTATCTCTTCAAGTTTGCGAGATTTCTAGAGGGAATCACCCAAGAAGGAACTCTCCTCCTTCCAACCAATGAGCAAGATAACACTGCCATGATAACCTTGAGCCACTTGACTTTTAGGTCAATTTTTTAGGACATAGATCTTGTTGGAAATAATACTGGGGGGGTGGGGGGTGAATCAGTATTGGAAAATCACTAACTTTTTCATTTCCATAATCAGATTCATATACTCTACTTTAGTTAAGGGAACCCGTGTGTACACGCAACTGTGTTTAATGCAACTATCGTATATCCAGTAAACTTATGATTTAGTTAATCCATTATATGTTGATCTTTAATCAGTGCATCAGAATTTCATTAACCATATAAACAGTAAACAGGTGCAGTAAAATAGAATAGACCATAACACATAAGAAATACACATGAACACCATGATATAAGGTGGAAACTCAATGCGGGACAAAATCCACCTGCTGCCATCTTCCTTTAATATAAGAAAAACATGTTTACAATCTTGTACTAGCATAGACTCATACTAGTACGTAGGCACCTACCTGCAGAAGGCTACAACCTTCTCTCGTTCTCCAGATACTACTGGAAGGGAGCTATAAGCCCCTATCTCTTGTACTAGCTGATATGTTTATTAGTATGTAGGCACCGACCTACTAAAGGCTCCAACCTTCACTCGTTTTCCAGCTACTACTGGAAGGGAGATCCAACCCCCTAGATCTTGTACTGGCTGATATGTTTACCAGTACGTAGGCGTTGACCTACAGAAGGCTACGACCTTCTCTCTTCCTCCAGGGACCATGTTTCATAAATTTTTATACTAGATACTCCAGAAGCACAACATCATAATCTGAAGGCCACGTTTCATCCAATTTTCATACCATACCCATCAACAACATTGAAGCACAAAATTAATCACCACTGCAGTACAACCATCAACCACATCTCCATCATCAATCTCTGAATCACCCAATATTGAATCACTCAAACCCTGTCATCAAAACACAGTCACCAAAAGATAGAGCAAAACACAAAACTCTGCAACGACAACCAGATCCAACTACAACTTCAAATATCATACTTCATAATGTATACGTGACTCTGATGAGCTGAACCCATGTGTATATGTTCTTTTACCAAAGAGAACCCGTGTACAGATCTACAAATATTTACTCATAACTTTGTAGTTATTCCAGACATCAATCATACATAGATCATAACTTTTATACAATAAAACATGCGTCAATAATTAAGATCTAGTCTATCCATGATCAAACCACATAATGATAATACATTCCAAGCCTTATGATCCCAATCCATCATCCATCATCAATCGCATAGTTGCATCCCTAGTTCAGATCAAGCAAAGCATCACAAACCCATAACCAACAAACTAGATCTAACACTTCATTAGATATTCATCACTTGCACACTTGCACTTTGGCCTAATGATCTTCTTCTCCTTATATAGGTTTAGGCCTCTCTCAATACCATGGTCCAAAACCACATAGGACTGATACCTTGGACCCAATACCTGGGGTCAATACCTCGGACCAAATACCATGGACCAATACCAAAATACCATGGTCCAAATACCACAGACCAAAACTTAGCTTTCCAACATGTACGCGCCTTTCCTTCCATGAAAGTGCATGTGTACATTATACACGCCTTTTTATATAGTGAACCTACATGTATACGCAACTTGGTATATAGCGAACCTGCATATATCTTTTTGTATACGTAACTTTGTATATAGTGAACCTACGTGTATACACGGCTTGGTCAATGGTGAACCTGTGTATACCTTTCTTTATTCATTCTTGCTATTTATCTTCTATGCTGTGATATTTCATTTGAGAGAGTTGCCATTAAGGACAACACTTATGTCATACCTATATCATAATGCCAACAATATCCCCCTTTGGACTTGATGGCAGCAACCACACCAAGCCACTCTCCCACTTTGACATCAGGGGCAAAGGGCGGACCAAGATATTCTCTCCCTTGATATACATTTTGTTTTCCATACTCCCCTTGAGTACATGTTGAAATATCTAATTGAGCTCTCCCTTTGTACATGCTAAGATGTATCAATCCGTCCATGCTCCCCCTGAGCACATGCTGAGTCTACAAAAATATTTTTCAAAAGATTAACATGACTCTACAACTCAAATAAGTGAGTATGACCTTCTTGTGACTCATACATATATATGTGTTCCAACCAAGTGGGGATACACCATTTTGACTCATCCACCCAACCAAGTGGGGCTATACCAAAAGTTTATACATGATTGAAATAGACATTATTACATCATCCTTCCCATGCAAATTGGGGTTACAATTAGGTATTTTCATGAACTTTACATCAAATGATATACATGAATTTTATAACAATGACCAGCAATCTAAACAGAACCATGATAAACATCAGCAACTATCATACACCATATATGATCTGCACCGTAAGCATCTGTCACCAGCGTCTAGACCTATAGCTTGCAATACCATTCTCTTGTCCAACTAACAACAATTTAACAACATAAGCATCATCACCAAAGATTTCTAACCATAAATTCCAACAATGCATTTATTCAAAGCATATGCTCCCCCTGAACCTGTTCCATCTATTCACTGTCAAATCTAATCATGCATATATCAACAAGAAGTATCAATGCATCATCATCAAGTTAGGATCAAAAGCACTTCTAAAAAACATCTTATGAGTACCAACACATTTCCACACATCATCAACAAATTGTAACCATTATCAAACAAAGCAAATAATTGACTGAATCATATCAGACCCTTTTTCTTGAGTCTGTCCTACTACTTTTCCTCAAACTAACATATACACGACTGTGCAGCATTGAACTCCCGTATACACACGACTTGTCTTTATGAAACTTGTGTATGATATTTAGAACACTGAGGTTCCACACCTTCAGCTCCATCTGACTCTGTCATGTCTGTATACTTTGCTATGCCACATCTTCCTGACTGCACTTCCTTTTTATTCCATATCTTCGACTGTGATGATGTTTTCTCCTTGTGGTATGGTGCCCAAAATATTCTCCTGCATTCCTTTGCTATCTGTCCAAGTTTTTTACATGCATAACATCTTATATGTTTCATATTCCTTCTATAGTTGCAGTCAATGGATTTGTGACCAAACATATTGCAAGCAAAAAAGTATCCCTTATAGTACTTGGAACGTGATGATATTTCTGTGTGATGGTCTTGAACCATTCTACTTCTACATCTAGCTACAACATGCCCAAAGTTATGACATATAAAACATGCAATGTTATTCATCGGAGGAAATAACCATATATCACTTCCACGGTTAGGAGTAAAGGATTTTCTTTGAAGACTTTCTTTCTTTGGTTGTTGATGGGGTTGACCTCTCATCTCCTTGTTGAGCATTTCAGATTTTGTATTAGAGTTCCTTGCCTCACCTTGTGAGCTAGATTCACCTTCAACAGATTCATAAAAA
Source organism: Pinus taeda (assembly GCA_000404065.3). Taxonomy (NCBI): domain Eukaryota; kingdom Viridiplantae; phylum Streptophyta; class Pinopsida; order Pinales; family Pinaceae; genus Pinus; species Pinus taeda. Next base: position 69,151 of record APFE030613890.1, read on the forward strand.
CCAAGACAAGTTTTGATAGCAGGCGACCTTTGACTACTAAGAATATCATCCAAAATATTAGTACTGTCTTGAAATCATAATAGTTTATCTTTTTCTTCTAATTTACCTTTCAAGATATTTACCTCAACTTGATGTTGTTCTTCCTTTTCCAGATATTGCTTCTTCAAGATTTCTTCAGACTTTCATTCTTCTTCCACTTGTTGCTTAGTTTGAGAATCTCATTTTCTTGTTCTTCATTCTGCTCCTACAACATTTGACGTACTCTGAAGACACACTCCAGCTAAGCTTTTAAGCTGATAACTTCTTCTTTGAGGGCACTCTCCCTTTTGTTAAATAGATCTTGTTGATTTATCTGATGCTTCATTTGCTTGTTCATCTTCAATCTGAGGTGATTCAGAATTTGAATACTTGCTTCCACTTAATGGTAGGCTGTCACTATTCCTTTGAGTTATCTTCTTCTTTTGATGCACTTTCTTTCCCATTGTTCTATAGATCTCCTTTAAGCGATCAAGCTTCTACCAAAGGACCTACTGTGATACCAATTGTTGGAAATAACACTACGGAAGGGGGGGGGGGGGTGTGGAATCAATATTAGCAAATCACTAACTTTTTCATTTTCATAATCAGATTCATATATGCTACTTTAGTTAAGGGAACTCGCATGTACACGCAACTGTGTTTAATGCAACTAGCGTATATCCAATAAAATTATGATTTAGTTAATCCATTATATGCTGATCTTTAATCAGTGCATCAAAACTTCATTAACCATAAAAACAGTAAAAAGGTGCAGTAAAACATAACAGATCATCACACATAAGAAACACACATGAACACCATGATATAAGGTGGAAACCCAGTGTGGGACAAAAACCACCTGCTGCTATCTTCCTTTAATATAAGAAAAACCTGTTTACAATATTGTACTGGTGCAGACTCATACTAGTACGCAGACAACCACTTGTAGAAGGCTACAACCTTCTCTCATTCTCCAGCTACTACTAGAAGGGAGCTACAACCCCCTGGCTCTTGTACTAACTGATATGTTTACTAGTACATAGGCGTCGGCCTACTGAAGGCTCCAACCTTCACTCATTTTCCTATTGCTACTAGAAGGGAGCTCCAACCCCCTGGCTCTTGTACTGGCCGATATGTTTACTAGTATGTAGGTGCTGGCCTACAGAAGGCTAAGACCTTCTCTCTTCCTCCAGGGACCACGTTTCATAAATTTTCATACTGGATACTCTTGAAGCACAACACCATAATCTGAAGGCCAAGTTTCATCCAATTTTCATACTGGACCCATCAACAACATTGAAGCACAAAATTAATGACCACTGCAATACAACCATCAACCACATCTGCATCATCAATCTCTGAATCACCCAATACTGAATCACTGAAACCCTATCATCAAAACACAGTGACCAGAACACAGAGCAGTACATAGAACTCTACAACAACAACCAGATCCAACTACAACTTAAAATATCATACTTCATACTGTATATGTGACTCTGATGAGCCGAACCTGCGTGTATACATATTTTTACCAAAGAGAACCCACATACAGATCTGCAAATAATTACTCATAACTTTGCAGCTATTCCAGACATCAGTCATACCCATGGTCAAACCACATAATGATAATACATTCCAAGCCTTATGATCTTGATCCATCATCCATCATCAACCACATAGGTGCATCCTTGGTTCAGATCAAGCAAAGCATCACAAACCCATAACCAGAATACTAGATCTCACACTTCATCAGATATTCATCACTTGCACACTTGCACTTTCACCTCATGATCTTCTTATCCTTATATAGGTTTAGGGCTCTCTCAATACCATGGTCCAAAAACACGTAGGACTGATACCTTGGACCCAATACCTGGGGTCAATACCTTGGACCAAATACCATGGACCAATACCAAAATACCATGGTCCAAATACCACGAACCAAAACTTAGTTTTCCAACATGTAGGCACCTTTCCTTCTGTGAAAGTGCATGTGTACGTTATACACGCCTTTGTATATAGTGAACCTACGTGTATACACGACTTGGTATGTAGTGAACTTGCATATATCTTTTCGTATACACGACTTTGTATACGGTGAACTTATGTGTATACGCGGCTTGGTCAATGGTGAACCTATGTATACCTTTCTTTCTTCATTCTTGTTGTTTACCTACTATACTGGATATTTCATCTAAGAGAGTTTCCATCAAGGACAACACTTGTGTCATAACTGTATCATAATGCCAACAATCTCCCCCTTTGGACTTGATGGAAACAACCACACCAAGCCACTCTCCCCCTTTGACATCAAGGGCAAAGGGCACACCAAGATATTATCTCCCTTGATATACATTCTGCTGTCCATACTCCCCTTGAGTACATGCTGAAATCTCTGATTGAGCTCCCCCTTTGTACATTCTAAGATGTATTAATCTGTCCATGCTTGCCCTGAGCACATGCCGAGTCTAAAAAAATATTTTTCAAAAGAATAACATGACTCTACAACTCAACTAAGTGAGTATGACCTTCCTATGACTCATACATACATCAATCTTCCAACCAAGTGGGGATACACCATTTTGACTCATCCACCCAACCAAGTGGGGATATACCAAACATTTATACATGATTGAAATAAACATTATTACATCATCCTTCCCATGCAAATTGGGGTTACAAATTAGGTCTTTTCATGACCTTTACATCAAATTATATACATGACTTTTATAACAATGACCAACGATCTAAACAGGACCATGATAGACATAAAAAACTATCATACACCATATATGATCTGCACCATAAGCATCTGCCACCAGCCTCTAGACCTGTAACCTGCAATACCATTCTCTTGGCCAACCAACAATCATTTAGCCACATAAGCATCATCACCAAATATTTCTAACCATAATGCCAACAATGCATTTATTCAAAGCATATGATGCCTCTAAACATGTTCCATCTATTCACTATGAGATCTAATCATGCATATATTAGCAAGAAGTGTCAAGGCATCATCATCATCAAGTTAGGATCAAAATAACTTCTAAACAACATCTTATGAGTACCAACACATTTCCACGCATCATCAGCAGATTGTAAACATTATCAAACAGAGCAAATAATTGACTGAATCATATCAGACCCTTTTTCTTAAGTCTATCCCACTGCTTTTCCTCAAACCAACATATACACGACTGTGCAGCTTCAAACTTGCATATACACGCGACTTGTCTTTATGAATATGATATTTAGAACACTAAGGTTGCACACCTTTAGCTCCCTCTGAGTCTATCATGTCTGTATACTCTGCTATGCCACATCTTTCTGACTGTACCTCCTTTTTCTTCCATATCTTCGACTGTGATGATGTTTTCTCCTTTTGGTATGGTGCCCAAATCTTCTCTTGCATTCCTTTGCTATATGTCCAATCTTGTTACATGCATAAAATCTTATATGTTTCATGTTCCTTCTATACTAGTCAATGGCTTTGTGACCAAACATATTGCAAGCAAAATAGTATCCCTTATAGTACCTGGAACGTGATGATATTTCCGTTTGATGGTCTTGAACCATTCTACTTCTGCATATGGCTGCAACATGCCCAAAGTTATGACATATAAAACATGCAACATTATTCATCGAAGGAAATAACCATCTATCACTTCCACAGTTAGGAGTAAAGGATTTTCTTTGAAGACTTTCTCTGTTTGTTTGTTGATGGGGTTGACCTCTCATCTCCTTGTTGAGAATTTCAATTTTTTTATTAGAGTTCCTTGCCTCACCTTGTGAGCTAGATTCACCTTCACTAGATTCATAAAAACCAAGACCAGTTTTGATAGCAGGTGACCTTTAACTACTAAGAATATCATCTAAAATCTTAGTACTGTCTTGAAATCGTAACAGTTCATCTTTTTCTTCTAATTTACCTTTCAAGATATTTACCTCAACCTGATGTTGTTCTTCCTTTACCAGATATTGCTTCTTCAAGATTCCTTCAGACTTTCTTCCTTCTTCCACTTGTTGCCTTAGTTTGAGAATCTCATTTTCTTGTTCTTCATTCTGCTCCTATAGCATTTGACGTACTCTAAAGACACACTCCAGCTGAGCTTTTAAGATGATAACTTCCTCTTTGAGGGCACTCTCCCTTTTGTTAAATAGATCTTGTTGATCTATGATTTTATCTGATGCTTCATTTTCTTGTTCATCTTCAATCTGAGGTGATTCAGAATCTGAATACTTGCTTCCACTTAATGGCAGGATGTCACTGTTCCTTTGAGATGTCCTCTTCTTCTGACGCACTTTCTTTCCCATTGTTCTACGGATCTCCTTCAAGTGATCAAGCTTCTACCAAAGGACCTGCTCTGATACCAATTGTTGGAAACAATACTAAGAGGGGGGGGGGGGGGGGGGTGGGGGGGGGGGGGGGGGAGAGAGTGAATCAATATTAACAAATCACTAACTTTTTCATTTCCATAATCAGATTCATATATGCTACTTCAGTTAAGGGAAACCGCGTGTACACACAACTGTGTTTAATTAAACTAGCGTATATCCAGTAAACTTATGATTCAGTTAATCCATTATATGTTGATCTTTAATAAATGCATTAGAACTTCATTAACCATATAAACAGTAAACAGGTGCAGTAAAACAAAATAGATCATCACACATAAGAAACACACATGAACACCATGATATAAGGTGGAAACCCAATGTGGGACAAAAACCACCTGTTGTCGTCTTCCTTTAATATAAGAAGAACCTGTTTACAATCTTGCACTAGCGCAGACTCATACCAGTATGCAGGTACCCACTCGCAGAAGGCTACAACCTTCTCTCATTCTCCAGCTACTACTGGAAGGGAGCTACATCCCCCGGCTCTTGCACTAGCCAATATGTTTACTAGTACGTAGGCGCCGGCCTACTGAAGGCTCCAATCTTCACTCATTTTCCAGCTGCTACTGGAAGGGAGCTCCAACCCCCTGGCTCTTGTACTGGCCTATATGTTTACCAGTACATAGGTGTCAGCCTGCAGAAGGCTACGACCTTCTCTCTTCCTCCAGGGACCACGTTTCATAAATTTTCATACTGGATACTCTTAAAGCACAACACCATAATCTGAAGGCCATGTTTCATCCAATTTTCATATTGGACCCATCAACAACATTGAAGCACAAAATTAATCACCACTGCAATACAACCATCAACCACATCTACATCATCAATCTCTAAATCACCCAATACTGAATCACTGAAACCCTGTCATCAAAACACAGTCACCAGAACACAGAGAAAAACACAAAACTCTGAAACAACAATCAGATCCAACTATAACTTCAAATATCATACTTCATACTGTATACGTGACTCTGATGATCCGAACTTGCATGTATACATGCTTTTACCAAAGAGAACCCACGCACAGATCTGCAAATATTTACTCATAACTTTGTAGCTATTCCAAACATCAGCCATACCCAGATCATAACATTTATACAAAAAAACATGAATCAATAATTAAGATCTAGTCTATCCATGATCAAACCACATAATGATAATACATTCCAAATCTTATGATCCTGATCCATCGTCCATCATCAATAGCATAGGTGCATCCTTGGTTTGGATCAAGCAAAGCATCACAAACCCATAACTAGCATACTAGATCTCACACTTCATTAGATATTCATCACTTGCACACTTTCACTTTGGCCTAATGATTTTCTTCTCCTTATATAGGTTTAGGCCTCTCTCAATACCATGGTCCAAAACCATGTAGGACCGATACGTTGGACCCAATACCTGGGGTCAATACCTTGGACCAAATACCATGGACCAAAGCCAAAATATCATGGTCCAAATACCACGGACCAAAACTTAGTTTTCAACATGTACGCACCTTTCCTTCTGTGAAAGTGCATGTGTACGTTATATGCGCTTTTGTATATAGTGAACCTGCGTGTATACGCGACTTGGTATATAGTGAACCTGCATATATCTTTTCGTATACGTGACTTTGTATACAGTGAACCTACGTGTATATGCAGCTTGGTCAATGGTGAACCCGCGTATACCTTTCTTTCTTCATTCTTGTTGTTTACCTGCTATACTGTGATATTTCTTTCGAGTGAGTTGCCATCAAGGGCAACACTTGTGTCATACCTATATCATAATGCCAACAGATCCAACCAGGTCTATCTAGGGCTTGTCCTGCCCACGATTCACATAGACTTACCAATCAGTTCACAAATTCCACTGGACTTCCACCAACCCAAGAATAACATGCATGATATTGTCTTGCCTACTCTCTGTAGTGTCCTATATGATATTAAGTACTCCACTCCTCTTTCTTGATTGCCTCAGGTTGTTCCTCTCCACCCTTTTGGCACTCATTTCCTAAAACTACAATAGTTATCTCTTGGGGAGCAGTAACTGCCTCCTTAGTGAAGTTCTCATTCATTAATTTTCCTTCCCAGCATTTCCTTTGAAATCATAACTAAAACTGCTTAATTCATTTAAATTTAAATAAAATAAACATTTTTTTTAAATAAAATATTAGTCCTTCCAATAACCCATATTCAACCAAGTTATTCTAGTAAATGCATTTAACTATTTACACTTTTTACTCAGGGTGTTATAGTTTATTTTTTATTTTATGCCATGTGTTTCTTCTCTCTTTTTAATGCTACTACTATTTTTTACTCACTCACTGTATTGTTTACCTCTTCATTGTTACACAATTTTGTGTTTTTATATTTGGTTGACATTGTTTTCTTCTTTAATTTTAATGACTTCTTTGTAACTTTCGTCTTTTGAGATAAATTGGCTTATTTCAATTTATTTGGACTTTACTTAATAAAAATAAAATTTTGTTATTAGATTTTGTATTTGAGTAAATAATTTATTTTTATTTTTTTTGTTAAGCTTGGGAGGTCCATTCGATTTTCTATTATACAATTAGCAAGTTTACACCACACAGATTAACCAGTTGGCCTCAACTTGCCCCGAAGGGAAACCAAGTCTGTTGGCCATTGGTCAGTGTTATAAGCCATCCAAAAACAATATTATCTTAACCTTTCTAGCTAGGCTAGATATGTCTCTATCTCATGTCCATACACTACATAACTAAAAAATTTAACACTCTCAACATGAAAACTAAAAGGTAACCACATTAAACAAAGTTATGCATGCTTAGGAGTCTAATCTTTCTGATCCTATGAGGCATATGTGATGGGTGTTGGGTCCTCAGTGATTTCCCCTGGCATACCATATAGCTCCAGAATGCAAGGGATGTGGTGATCGATTTTGTCCATCCTGATATCAATTGTCCTTGATCTTAATGCAACCTTTATCACCTTCATCCTAAAAGGAGGACACTCAGAAGAACCCAGTGGTTTTCATTTGATAACACTACACATTGTTATCTATAAAATCATTTCAATAATCATTGCAAGTCGGTTGAAACCATTACTTTCATGCTTGATATCACAATAATGGACGAGTTTTGTTGAAGGATGTAACATCACATATGGAATCATCGTTGTGTAGGAAACCCTTCATTCCTTACGACTCACAAAATACCTAGGTATGTTTATCAAATTAGAATTGTCCAAGGCTTATGATCAGATCAATTGAGCATATGTATTATAGGTTTTAGAAGCTTTTGGATTTTTGGAACAATGGATGGCATGGATAGCATCTCCTTCCTTTTCTATTCTTATCAATGGTTAACCGTTGACTAATTTTTCCCCTTCACGAGAATTGAGGCAAGGGGATCCTCTATCTCCCTTCCTTTTAATTCTGGCTATGGAAGGGTTGGGTATGATGTACAAATATTTATGTTCTCAAGGTTTTATCTCTAGATTATGACTATTTAGTGTTGATATCCCTCTCATATACCAATAGTTCATGGATGATCTCATTCTTTTTGGGCCTTCTACCCTCAAGGAATTCAAAGGAGTTGAAAAATCCTACAATTTTTTTTGGATGCCTTAAGAGCAAAGGTAAATAAAGAGAAAACCAATATATTATTCTTTAGTTGCCTAGAGATAGTTCAAGTCCATCTAACCAGGGTGTTAGGTATTCATCTCAGCTACCATCTAAATATTTGGGAGTTCCCTTGATGTTATATTATAACAGGGTGGAAACATGTGAGGACCTACTCGTACGAGTGCGAAAAAAAATTAGTAATTGGGATTTCCAGGCACTAAAATTCATAGGTCATTTGATACTCACCATAGAAATTTTGCAAGCCATCCCCAACTATCACTAGTGGTAATTCCTATTCCTAGGATAGTATTTCACCGTCTTCGTCTTTGTGGGTGAATTTTCTATGGAAAGGTGCTCGAAAGGCTTACAAGTGGGTGCTAGTTGTATGGGAAAAATTCATTTTTCCTAATAAGTTGGGAGGATTGGCTTTGCGAGACCCATAACTGATTAGCAGTGCCTACAATATGAAATTGTGGCGGGCATGGATAGAAAGGGGTTTTGAACTTTGGAAGAGGATATGACTTAGTAAATATACACAATTATCAACAAAAGCAGATCCCTTATGCTTTCAGGGTTATTGTAAAGGATATGGGAATTGGGTGTGGGCTCAATAGTGCAAGGATTCAATAAGGTAGTTTACCTTCTTATGTGTAAAAGAAGGAATGATTGCGTCCTTTTTTAAGGCACTTGACAACAACATCCTCCTTTAGAGAACAATTTGAATTTACTATCTATAGAAATATTGACTCAAGAATTAGGATCACACAAGGTCTTAGACTTTTGGAAACCTCTAGTTGACAACCAATTATGGAGGCAATGGAAAGAAAAGGAGGATTGGGGGATTATGATGGACAACTTCCCATGAGAAGAATTCCAAATAATACTAGAAGATATACAAATTAGACTTTAAAGAATGATATATTGTGATGGGGACACTAATTATAAAGAGTCTTCTCACTTAAGGATGCTTACTCCCTTATTTCCAGTTGGGTAAAGTAGTATATTAGAGGGGTGTGGATATGGATTTGTGAGAGCTCGTGGTGGTCGAAGCTATCTACATTTATGTTGTTGATATCTTTTGGACACACTCTTACATGGGATTGCCTTTGGAAGAGGGGTTTTGAGGGCCTGTGATGATGCCAACTATGTACCTAGGAAGAGGAAACAATGAAACACATTTTTCTTTCATGTTCCTTTACAATGGATATTTGGGAAATCATTCCATAAATATTTAGATGTAATTTTCCATCTACTACTCATTTGATGACTTTATTAAATTTTTGGATTGGACATAAATTCCATAATCCTATAGTCTCCAGGAATTTATAATTAGCACCTAGGTACATTCTATGGAACATATGGAAGGAGAGTAATATAGATCTATTCCAAATGAAATGCTACTAGACAACAAGGATTAAGGAAGCAATTCTCTTAAATATTAGAGAAACTATCCTTTCATCCTCCTAGAATAAGGAGAGCTGGAAAGTAGAAGAATCAAAATATTTCATTCCAAAGGCACTTGATGTGAGCCCTAAAATGGTGGTGCCCACATTTTACCAAGTGCACAAACCAGTGCACCCCATTGCTAGCTCATACACACCACCTTTTTCATCCTTTCTTGAACTAAGTTTTGATGGTGCTTCGATAGGAAACCCAGGTAAGGTTGGGTATGGAATGATTTTTCATGATGAATAGTCTAATCCACTGCATATTTTCATGGTCCTATGGTGTCACCACAAATAATTTAGTGTAATTCTGAACAATCAAGAAGGGTTTACAAATAGTTGATAGAGAAGGCTTTTGATTGCTCCAGATTCATGGAGACTTGGAGATAGTAATCCAGTGTATTCAAAAACTACTCAATGGACTACCCCCACATAAAATGGTATGTATTTGGCATCTACAAGATGTGGTAACCAACATTAGTGATATCCTGCCATGATTCCATTTCAGTATTCTTCAGCATACACGTAAGGAAGGGAATAGGGTGGTAGACGTGTTGGGGAATTGGGGGTGTATGGAATGACAACCCAAAGTGGATGACCCTTGGTCAATGCTATCAGTAAGGGGAAAAGTAGAAGAAAATAAATATTGGGTACAAAAATATGGGTCCATGTATACACCTACAATCCCTGACTGGGGTGAACCTATGTAGGCGAACCCTGACAGAGCGCATGATTTCCATGCCTAAGAGAAGAATGGTGCAAGGATTGGTTGTATTGAATAGCTATCCATTTCTTGCAACCTGATCATTGAAAAATATTGCGTGGCACCTGACAAAAACCAAGCCTCTAGGCCTCCCCAATGAGTCTTGTCATTATAAATGAAATTGCTTCGTACATGTTATGGGGATGTACTAGAGTATATTTGGTTTTATGGTTTCTCATGTAGTAGTAATGGATTTTATAATATTGGATCGATTGGTAGACTCTCCTAGAATTCCTAACATCACAATCTCTGAGCTCATTGATGAGTGCATGATGTCTGGAAAGATTGGAGTTTTTGAATGGTGTGATGGGCATGTCAATTGTATATTTGGCAACCCAACAATCACTAGTAACACCTCTCAGGCGTTGGTATTTTTATTGACATCAAAAATTTATAGCTTCATGGATGTCTCTTGTGGGTGGAAAATTTTTTATGTCTATTGGGGTGGCGAAGAAGTTATCACCAACTTTTGTGACCTCTCGTATATGCCACCCCCTTATATGCCGACCTTCGGAACAAACTACTCTTGCAAATGATGTGTTGGCACTAGTATGGTTGGCTTGGTTTCTTTTGCACTCTTGGCTCATGCTTCAAGTCTCAAATACCTTTGGTTTAGTTTTTCTAATAGTGTAACTACTTTTGGCACCTATCTTACAAGGTTTCCACGACCCATTTTGCAGTTCCTTGCTTATTATTTTTTTGAATACAGTTATCACTTATGTAATTCAATAATAATGATTAAATGGTGACGACAGTTGGATAGTGATATTGAGTGTGTCATTTATTTTTATCTCTCAGTCATGGATAATGTAATTCCTTTATGTTCATGGTGACTACAATTGAATAACATCAATATGTGTCTCTGAGAAGGATACATGAATATCCTATAGTATAGTTTTTATTTTGAGTCATGGACTGATCTAGTTGGGAAGACAATCTTCGTATGGAAATGTTATCATTGTAGTACTTATTTTTTATAATAGAAATAATTTGCAAGGATTCACAGTTCTTTTTTTTTTATAAATTTCATAAAAGGACAACGAAAAGAAACACATGTATAAAAAAACCATTAGTGTTCCTTAGTTAAAAAAATTATAAAGGAGATAAAAGGGTAATTGACATTGTTTCCATTTTTTGCCAAGATTTGGACCATTAAATTATGTATCATTATTATTTTCTTGTTGACCAAGCAACATAATTAGTGATAACATGTAACAAATAAATATAATGATTATATAAATGATAATAACATTATATAATAGTTTATTCTTTTTTCTTCTATCTTTTTATTTTTATTTTTTCGAACTAAGCTAAATCTAGGTTAGGGTTAGTCTCAATGTTGGATGGAAGAATGATCTTCCCACCAATGGGATGTTATCAACAAGTCAAGGTTGGACGCCCCTTGGGATAGTTTTATTTCCTCAAATATATCTCTTATCATCAAACCCTCTCCATGAGATTTGAACCAATGACATGGTAGGGACTAAATCCTACACAAACTAATCAATCTACACCTTGTGGATAATAATAATGTTTCTTACCAAAAGTAAATTAAATAATAATCATTGTGGATGGTCATCAAAATCTATCAACAAAAAATTAAAAGATGCATATAATAATATTAAATAAATATTGCATGGCATCTTAGTTCTTACTCCTTAAAAAAGAAATTAGAAACAAATAATGCAAAAAAGTGTGTATTGAATATGTTGTCATGTTTAATAAATATGAACTTCATCCATGTGATGCCCAAACACTAGTTGGTATTATATTTAGATGGAAAATTCATTGGTGGAAAAGTGTTTTTATGTACATTATGTTTAGTTGGAATTATGAAGAGGCATGCATCTACACTTACATCACCATAAACATGATGTGCACCAAGTAGGATGTGAGGAACTTGACTTAGAGAAATAGCAGCAGACATCTTCATTATTCTAAATTTACTCTTGACCATATTAGTCCAATACTAGGAATGAACGATGGAGGGATCCATAGATATACCCATTAGTAGAGGATTTTTCAATATTGAGGGATCCCCCACCTTGCCATAGCTCTTGTAAGGGTAGATTGAATGGTTGAGGTGGACTGTTAACTACTTCACCACCCAGGTTCGATTCCTCATAATGGCATGCTTAGCCTATATTGATTAGGCTCAAGGAGTAGGCATCCCAGGGAGTTTTCACTTTGTCTGTGGTCAATACGGGGCGTATCAGCTCTTGCTTCGTCATTGGGTCATATCTATATATATATATATATATATATTATAAATATATATATATAAAGAAACATTTTTTATATGTACTTGTTTTTTCTTTTCTATAGAAATATTTGTAACGATGTTTCATTTTTTTGTGATCCAACTCTCTACATTAGGAACAATCAGATTATGTTTGGATGCCCAAATTCTGATAAAATTGGGTCAATTTTTTAAAGCTTTCTTTCATTTCACATAGGGATATAATGGACGATGCCTTCATGTATTGGACTAGTCACCAATGTAGATCATTTTTTATCGTGGATCTAGCAAGCTCTTAGAGGTATCAAATCTCTTGAAGTGCAATTTTTTTCATAGTGAAAAATTTGAAAAGAGGTTTGCATCTCCAAAGATTTGATCATTCTGAGGGCTTGATATATCCGTGATTAACACACACACACACACACACACACACACACACATATATCTAATTTTTTAATGTATGAAGGGATTCAACAACTTGAAAAACTTCTTGGGCTCTTGAATTGTGTAGACTATACAACTGCCAAATCCATATTGTTGACATTAAAATGTTATTTTTGTTATTAACATATTTTTAAATACACATCAATGTTACTTAACCTTATATTAAAATAATTTGTTGTTTACCTACATAAAATTTTATTATTTTAATGTTATTTTTTAAATGTCAAATATTAATTTTATATTAAAAATTAAATGAATTACACATCTTCTAAAGTAATTGAATTTGTTTACTTTCAGTTGATTTTTTTTCTTTGAGCATTGATATAATTTATTATGGTTAACATCATTTTTTTTAATTATATACATTCCTTACATTCAAAAGTAAAAATATAACATTTCTTGGGATTGAAATAATTCAAATTGATTTGGAAACTAGATTCCAATGGCTATCGTCCCTATGAATTTCAGATAAAAATGTTTCCATTAGACACCTCAAATATAGGTTGTACTGAATATTGATCTATCATCAAGGAGGAGTAACATGCATTCCTTTTATTCATGAGATATGAAACCCTAGCAGCCGCAGCCCTGTCTTCTGCAGCAGATGTACAGACCTGCACCTCTGCAGCCTGTTGATCGCTTTACTGCACGGTGCCGCGGGTCATTCAACAAGCGGGAGACTGGTCTTTAGCTAAGTATGGCCAGTCAGGCGAGAGGGACGGAGTCCGTTCCTCCCCCATCATCCTCATCACGAAAGGTGGATTCCTCAAAGTCTTTTGTTCCCTTGTTTTCAACTGGCAAAATCCCAATACGTGATCAGAGCCCAGTACATGATCAGAACCCAGAACAGATCAATGCAACGGCGGAGATCCCAACCGTAAATGAAAAAGATGACACAGATCTGGATGCGTCACAACCAAAGGCGACATCAACAACATGCATTCCAAAGGCAAAAGAATGAATCAAAGTCGAGCTACCAAGTCATCGAATCAATGGTGAAATACAGTACCTGAAGGATCATGCACTGATTGGCAAGTTTCTTGGCTTTTGGCCTACCGAGAAGGCCCTTCATGGATGGATAGACTCTAAATGGAAGCCCAAAGGACAAGTCTCCCTATTATTAGGTCCCAAGGGTTTTTTCACAGCCATCTTTTGCTGCTTGGAGGACAAGACCAAAGTATTTGAAGGTGGTCCATACTTCTTCAACTCCTCGGGTCTCTTCCTTCGTGACTGGAAACCCAGATTCAACCTGGACACGTAGGACCTCAGTCATGCTCTAGTCTGGATCCGTCTATATTCACTACCCTCCGAATACTGGAAAGAAGAAACATTAAAAGATATTGGAAACAACATTGGCACCTTCATCAAAGTGGCAGAAGAAACCAAAAATAGAAGATTCAACTCCTAAGCCAGGATCTGCGTTCAAATGCAGCTCAAAAAAACTCTTGCAGACACGGTAAGTCTCTTTCATGATGATTGTGAATGGAATCAATCTTTAGATTATGAGCACATTCCTTTTCGTTGCCGCAAATGTCACGAGCATGGCCATCTATTTAGAGAATGCCCTCTGAATACACGAGTCAAAACTGATGGCAATGAAGCTAATAAAGATTCAGATGGGTTCACAAAGGTGACCTCTCGCAGAAGGCATGTCAAAAAGCACTCGGTTTCCCCCTCTAGCCCCTCGAATACTGAAACCCAAAATCGTTTCCACATCCTCACCCCTAGTGATACCGCTGTCAAGCCCCCGCAGACCACTCAAGCCTCTCCCAACCCTTCATCCTCATCCAAGCCTAGCAACCCCCCTAAGGATCCATCTGACCCTTCGACATCTAACCTCTCTCCCCCCTTGGTTGCGAAAATCCAAGATTCTGCAGCAGATACTCAACCCTCAGCCATGGATCTTGATGCAGCCTTAGCTTTGAGCTTGCAAGAGGGGAGCTCAGATGATCCTCAGAATATCCCTATCATAATGGAGGAAGATCCCGAGACAGTGAGTCTAGATGGGTTGGATATCCTCAAACTAGAAGCAGCATGTAGGTAGAAAGAATACAACTCCATACCTCCCTAGGAAATAGATAGATTGGAAGGAGTACTCACCAAGGCGCAACACAATAAGTGTCTGGGCATACAAGCAGGCAGTCCTTGGGATGGTAAGAAAATACTCAAAGAAACCAAAAAAAGAGGGCGCAAAACTGATATGAAAAGAACTATTATTCTAGGTGAGATCTTAATGGAATCTGGGAGATTCCCAAAGTTGACAAAGTTCTACAAGCCCAAACATCATAGTTCCTCATGAAGCTCATCTCATGGAACATGAGAGGGCTCAATAGCCCTTCGAAACACCGTATGTTAAAAACCATGATTCAGTTAGAGAAACCAACAATTGTTTTTCTACAGGAAACAAAAAGTACTAATGTCCTTCTTCAAAAGATCCTACGCAAGGCCTGGCCGGGAAGTCATTCTGTAGCTGTAGATGCGAATGGAGCCTCAGGGGGACTTGCTATAGTCTGGAATGCGCAGCTCCTAACTCTGCAGGATTTTCATGCCTCAAGAAATTTCATTCAAGCAACATTTCATATCCTTGGAATGGATCTGCATGGCCTACTTACCAATACCTACTTCCCGCAAGACTTGCCTCAAAAATTAGAAGTGTTGGAGGCACTTACAGAGCTCAACACAACTAGACAGCACCCTCTCTGGATTAGCGGGGGAGACTACAATATCATCACAAATCTAAAGGAAAAAAAGGGAGGGAGAATGCGACTAGAAGAGGACAACACAGGCCTCAAAGAGTTCATACAAACAAATCAGCTCATTGATGTTCAAACTTCAAATGGTATGTTCACTTGGACAAACAAACGAAGAGGATCACACCATATTGCATCCAGATTAGACAGCTTCCTCATCTTCGACAATGCCATTTACATGGGAGGAGAGTTTCACGCCTCCATTCTGCCCCAAGGCGGCTCTGATCATTGGCCCATCATGCTCCAATGGACGTGTCCAGGTAAACAAGGTAATCACCCCTTCCGCTTTGAATCCTTCTGGTTCACTCATCCAGAATTCAAAGAAATGGTGCAAGCTGTTTGGAAGTCTTTTACTCCCCCAACAGGAGCAAAAATGTTTCAATTTCAACAGAAGCTTAGACACCTCAAGCAAGTACTCAAGGCCTGGAACAAATCAAAATTTGGCAACATTCTGGAAGCACGGAAGAGTCTGGAGCAGAACATGAGCGCTCTTCAACAAACAATCATATCAGAGGGAAGGACAAATGAATTAGCAGATAAAGAGCACACCCTCTGGACATAGTTAGAAGCCCGAAGGCTACAGGAGGAAATCCTATGGAAGCAAAAGTCTCGAATCAGATGGCTAAAAGAGGGTGAAAAGAACACACAATTCTTTCACCGATCCACCATCCAATGAAGAATGCACAACAACATAGCCTTTGTCAACAACAGTCAAGGAAGCAGATTAGAAAAGCATGAAGATATTGAGAAGGAATTCAAAGACTACTTCCAGGAAGCACTCAAAGAACAACCTGAAAGTTGCGCTTCAGCCATTAAATCGGTCACACAGCACATCGCAAAGATAATCACGGATGATCAGAATCAAAATCTCCTAAAAGAAGTCACCATGCAGGAAGTCGAAGAAGCTATGGCCCAACTAAAAGATGGTAAGGCACCTGGACCTGATGGTTTTACAGCTAATTTCTTTCATGAATTCTGGGGTTTGATCAGTGCTGAAGTGTTGGCCTTGGTGGAAGAATCTCGTTCCATGCACTGGGTCCTTCCCTCCCTCAATTCCACCTTCATAGCTCTTGTCCCCAAAGTCGAAGAGGCTAACAAGCCAGACAAATACAGGCCAATTGCCCTCTGCAATGTCATCTACAAGCTCATATCAAAAGTGGTGGCCAATAGACTAAAACCTCTCCTCCCCCTTCTCATCCTTCCGAAGCAAACATGCTATGTTGAGGGGCGTCAGATTATGGATGGCATCATCTTATCTAATGAAGTGATCCACTCTTTAAAAATTCTCAAAAAACCTGGCATGATAATGAAGCTTGATTTATCTAAAGCCTTCGACAAGCTCAGTTGGGAATACATTCAGCAAATGTTGATAGCCTTTGGATTCAGCGCAACCTGGACTCGCTGGGTCATGAACCTTAGTACCTCACCTTGCTTCTCGGTCCTTCTTAATGGCTCCCCATCTACTCCCTTCTGTCCATCGAGAGGCATTCGTCAAGGGGATCCCCTCTCCCCCTTCATTTTTGTTCTCATGGCGGAAGGTCTTAGTTGCCTCCTCCATCATGTTGTTTCCTCATAGGAAATCAAAGGTTTGATGATCCATGGTCTCCAACCATTATCGCATCAGTAATTCGTGGATGACACGATGCTCTTTGGCCACCCCTCCTCTCAAGAAGCCAAAGCCTTCAAAGCTCTGTTATCTCTTTTTTCTGAAGCCTCTGGAACCTCGATTAATGCCTCTAAATCCCAGCTCTTCTTTTTCAATACCCCTGTCTCCACTCAACGTAATATTGCTCATATTTTGGGTTTCTCTATAGCTGAGCTTCCCTCCAAGTATCTGGGTGCACCCCTCATGGAATCTGCCCTCAAGCATGCTTCATGGCATACGCTGCTGGATAAACTAGAAGCGCAACTGTCATCTTGGACATACAGCTCGCTCAATATAGCCAGTCGGCTTACTTTGATAAAATCGGTCCTCCAAGCAATGCCTTTATACCTTTTCTCCATACTAGCGGCTCCCAAATGGGTGCTCAAGGCCATCCGTAACCTGCAACGAGGCTTCCTATGGGGATCCAATGGACTCAACAGGAAATGGGCCCTTGTGAAGTGGAATGAGGTATGTCAATCAAAATCCAATGGAGGATTAGGCATAAGGGACCCCATACAAAGCAACAGTAAAATGGGAGCAAAAATCTGGTGGCATTGGCTAGTCAAGCCGCACATCCCCTGGGCAAAGTTGTGGCAAGCTAAATACGCACCTGGTAGTCAATGGGAGGAGCTCATCCGAATCTGTCCGAACATTTTAGGATCCATGATTTGGAATTCGGCTAAAATACACAACGCCTTTATACAAGATTACAGTTTTTGGGAGATTCATTCGGGGACCTCAGCGCGGTTCTAGGAGGACTCATGGCAGCAACTGCCAAAACTTGCCACAATCTTCCACAAACCTCTATGGTGGAACCACATGCAGCAATCCAATATATCTAAAGTCTCTCAATTCTGGCAGCAGCAAGATGCTCACGATTTCCAATCATGGAAACCTGCTAGCTCTTGGCAAACCGACTGGCAAGGAGAAACTTATGAAGAAATTGATCAGGAGCTAAATCAAAGGAAAATCACACCCTCTATTCAACCGGACAAAATAAGATGGGGTCACACCTCAAGAGGAGTCTTCACCACTAAAGAAGCATATTCCATACGATATGATCACAGTACCACAGAAAAGGATCAACTATGGATTCATATATGGCAGTCCAGGTTATGGCCCAAAGTATCCACCTTCCTATGGCTCCTAAGCAAACGTCGCATACTAACCTGGGATAATTTACAAAGAAGAGGATTCATAGGTCCCTCGAGATGCCCCAACTGCGCCAATCAGGAGGAATCCATCATGCATCTTATGGAGACCTGTCCTCTAGCTGCTCAGCTCTGGGAACGCGTGGACCAATGCAACAACAAAACACGGGATAGGCAAAGGGACATAGCAAACATTCTCAAATCATGGCCCAAGCAGCCGTATCAAAGCCCCATTTTGAACGCCCTATGGAACCTCATTCCAGGCTTTCTGTATTGGGCATTGTGGAAAGAATGGAATAACAGAATCTTCAACGACAGAAGAAGATCTGTGGAAATCCTTTGGCTTCTCCTGAAGTATAATCTACAAGAAACGTTGGCACTCAAATCATGGACAGAAAATGATTGGCCAACCTCACCCTATGAACGAAGCATCTGGAATTCCTGGAATCTGAACATCTCATATTCCATGCGAAGTATTCCTACCAATCCTCTCAAGGTTACCTCCCCATCTCAATAGTCCCCCCCTACAAAAGATACTTACAAACTGAACTTTGATGGTGCCGCTAAAGGAAATCCAGGTCCATCAGGCTATGGAGGCGTATTCAGAAATGCTAAAGGAGAAGTAGTACAAATCTACTATGGATCAACCGGAACTAATACCAACAATGTGGCGGAGTTAGAAGGAATGTGGAAAGGCATCAGTGTGGAAGATCAACACAACTTCTATCCATTGGAGGTGGAGGGAGACTCCCTGATTCTCATCAATGTAGCTACTAGAATCCAAGCAGGGACCTCAGCTGCAAAAATAGCCTCCAGCTGGAGACTTCTCAGCAGGCTAGAAACATTAGAAGAAAGGCTCTGACGCCCTAACAGTATCATTTTCAAGCATGTTAAGCGAACAACCAACAAAGTTGCAGACAGATTGGCAAATTAAGGTGTGAATCAGCATAGTCCTCACTATACAGGCACTCTCCATGAAGCAAAGGAAACACAACTTCAACAGGATTGCCACTCCTTGGTGCTCCAGGATCTTCACCTCCCGGCTGCGGGTGTTTGAAGGCAAGGGAAGTACGGGGGCGGGCTTCCCACTGGGCAAGTGGCAGCCCAGCCCCGCCACCTGTACACAGCCATTTAAGGCCTGCCACCCCTTTCGCATCAACATGAATTCGGGCCATAAAATTCACTGCATACCAGCCGCCCTTGGCATTCGGCTCCGCGCGCAGGGTTCTTTCGGCTACCGGGAGGCAGAGACAGCGTTTGGGTGCGCTCATGGCGCGGAATGTGACCAAGCAGTATAACTACAGAGCCAGGGTAGAGGTAAAGCGTTTTATTCATGCTATTTGGTCTTTTGTCCTATTATGGCTTAACGTGGATTGTGGTGCGCAGCTCTGTGTAAGCCATAGAGGGCCTCACAGGAAAAGGCATAGGTCGGAGTTCCCTACAGCGTAGGTGCCCTTTGTGTCTCATGTTCATTGTGCTCATCTTTCCCTAGCCAAGAAGCTCCCCCACAGCCGCCGTCGTAGGTTAATTCCTTTGCTTCTAAGTCTGATTGTCTGGGTTTTTCCTGGTAATTTTCCCGTGCATTGCGAGTATTTTCCTCTTGCTCCTATAACTTACAATGCCATCCAGCCATCCGTTCTTCGGCCCTGTCTTCTACCGTCCAGCTTCAGCTCCCTGCACCTCAACTCAGTCAACTCCAATCAGCTATGCCTAGGGAAAGGCTTCGCCTCAGCAGCCGCAGAGGCGGGTCTCGTGGAGGCACAGGCGGCAGAGCCAACCTGACACGCTCCTCTGGCTCTTCGTCAGATGAAGCCAGCAGTTCCCGGAGAGGTCGAGGGAGGGGTCGTGGGCGTGCTTGCGCCTCTGTCTGTGAGCATATCTCACACCCCACCTCAAGGTTTAGCTTCTCGTGCCTTCTGGATAGTGACACATATTATGTTTCGGTTAAAATCGAAAAATGCGAGAGGTCTGTCCCCCAGCCAGTTGCAGAGGAGCACAGGCCTCCTGCTCCAGCCTTGGGACAACCAGCTCCGCCTCCCGTGCAAAGAATTTGTCAATCCGTTCCGCCCCCAGCATTGGTTCTGGGTCAGAGTAGTCGGCCAGAGACATCAGGAGGTGCAGCGACAGGTCCAAGTGCGCCAGCAGAGGACGACGCGCCCTACACAGACTCAAGCGAGCCGGATCCATACAGTTGCAGGGTGGTGGAGGAACAGCCATCCACCTCCGTGGACGACTAAGCCAACTTCTAGGACTCGCAGAGGGCGGGTAACGCTATGTAATTTTGTTAGTCGGGTTGGTCTTGTTCTTTGTTTCCATAGTGCTACTCTTTTTGTAAGCTGAAGCTATGCTCAGCTCTAGGCTTGATAATCTTAGTTTTTCAGTGCACTGTTTTCTACGGCTATCTAGTTCGAAGAAAATAGTCTGGGAAAGGGGTCTATTGCGTCTGTGAGGGGAAAATGTTTCTGTTCCTGTCAATGTTTCTGTGCAGTCAGTTGGTTCTACAGACAGGTTTTGTCACAATGGTCTGTCTGGATAGGTGTTTCAAGATGACAAATCCATCTCTGTATGGTGACATCTGAGGCTTGCCTCATTGTAATTTTTTGAAGCTTTTTGTACCATAATAGAATTAGCCTAACTTACAAAAAAAATATATATATATATATATAACATTTCTTTACATGAATATAAGATTTCATATGAATATCAAAATATTTTGTTTATTGTTGAGAATAAGAGTGAAATATTTTTATCACATCTCCATCATATTGCATTATAATATCAACAATGAACCTAGTGAACACAAGTGAGTAGGATTATTGAAGCTTTATAATGATTTTAATTAAAATTAACCAAACATGTATATTCATTTTTTCCTTGTATTATAGATCATTTTTTATTTTTATTATAAAAGGAACACACGTCAACTTGAGGCTGAGCACAGAAGGAATTACACCTCTCTTATATTGGGTTATAGAATTTGCCTCTTAGTGCAATGACAAAATAACTCGTTGTAGTAGTGAAAGTTAGCCCTACTCAATGAATGAAGTGTGTACCCATAGGATTTGATGGATATGTAGGTTGCTCAGTGTTAAGTAAGCTTAAAAATATGCTGAGAATACCTTCCAAATAATGAGTGCCTTATTGGCTAGAATACCATGTGCAAATGAAAAACATACAAGGACTTGAAAATATTGACATGGTGTAGAAGTACCAGTTATGTAAAGAGTAGTTTACCTTATGCAGAGGATGGTTCAGGTGTAAGATCTGGCCTAGTAGTGGTTATGGCACTAATACATTCTAAACTACAGAGAGAATGAATTAGATTTTACCCAAAAATTAGTAGAATAGAATGAATTGACTAATTTTCAAATTTCCTTGATTAATTTTGTTGAATATGGTAACAGCATTTGAACAATGAAGTGTGCTCATACTAACATAGTCAACTTGATCCTTATAAGTTTCAAGATTTAGGCATTCTTTGAATAGGCCATCACATCAAAGAGTGATTTTTTTAGCTATGGGATGGTGCTTTCTGAGATCATTAGTGGGCATAGGAACGTGGAAAATTATGAAGATTCATAGTATAGTTGGTTTCTCCATTCTATAGATTTTAGCGAGGTGATACATGAAAAAATGCAAGGCACATAGAAGACAAAAGAAAATTTCTACTCCTAGAAAAAATAATTATTTTTTGTGCTTGCAAATATAGATCTTGAAAATTTATTGCAAAATTTAAGCACATCTTTATGGGAATTGAAATATGAATATGTGGATACCTTTTTTGTAGGCACATCATCATAGAAATTAAAATTTCCTAAGTGAAAAATGTTGAGATGATCTCTAGATTGTTGAGTAGATTAACAACTCAAGAAACCATTCTACTAAGTGATATGTCGAGCTTGGCTTACTAATACTTGAAACTTTGTCTTTTCCAACCCTCCAAATTACTAGTGTCTAACTCTTTACTAACCAAGAAAACCTGTAAAACCATTACAATGGAAACGTATTCAACTTTGAAATATCTATCCAAATTAAAAGGAGCGACCAAGTTTCTGCATTTTTAAGATTAAACAACATTTTTTAAAAAAAAAATTATCAGATGACTTTTAGGATTTGAACCATAAAGAAAAGAAGTGGATGCAGATTCCTTTAAGTTTTCATCTGGATTCAATGGATTTGTTGTCATCGAATTCTGATGTAGCATGCATGATCCACTAATTTTACAGTTGGTTTAAGTGATTACAATTAATTAATAGTGCAAGTGTACATGTGAACAACTAAGAACTTGGAAGTTGTAGTTGGAAATTGGTCTAACTGATGGTGATCAACATTCAAAATCGAACTTGTCCCAATCCTTCCTTGAGCTTCTAGCATCCCAAAAAGGTTGAAAAAATACCCTTTGAAAAAAATTTAAAATATCAAAATCACTCGTTAATTACGAAGTCTAGGTTAAATTTCTATATTTCAAAATAAGGGAAATATTTTTAATAACCCATCAATTTTTTTTAAGTTTACAATAGTATGGAGTCTAGACCAACACATAAATCACTCTAAAAGTTTCATAGAAGAGGTCAATTGGGACTTGGAGTCTGGATGACCTCATATGAGTTAATATTTATGTGACCATTCAGGGACATTTCCTTGAGGCCCCCAACTTATGCTGAAATGATGTAACTTGGAAAAATGAGATATGAAACAGTCATGACACTATTACACCTAGCACAGGGCGATGGGGTGCAGTGAATACCCATTCAACAATTTCGTGCATGCTCTTGTTCCCCGATTATCCTCAAGTGCTCTTTCCCTACATCTATTTTTTCCATTTTAATTTAAATTGCAGACCATCATCCCTAGAAGGCAAGTCATCTTCACACAATAGAATATCAAGGTATTATCTTTTATCCTCCTCATATCTTCATTTGTATTTGGTTTCTTAGTTTATGGATTGTTTAATTTAACACTCCTTGAAGTAATGGCATCCTTCGTGGTCACACAATGTACCATGTTCACGATAGAATACACACTCAAGGAAATAAACATTGTGGCCAAACACCGTGAATGTAATTTCTCGTCATCCCTCCAACTTAGACTTGGGATTTAGAGTTGTGTTTTGCATTAACATTGTTAATATTGGTGGAAACTTTTATCATTATAATTATATGAATCGATGTAACACCCCACCCCACTTTTACCCACTTTTACATTCTACCAAGGTAAACATGAATTGAGAGTTATTATGCATGACCCAACTTCCATGATGCAGTTACGGAAAGGGGGTCCACTTGTCCAAAATTGACTACAACCACCCTGAGACACATTTCACACTAATATCATCCTAACTTTCCTTAGTGGCCATTTTCCACTCCTTGACCTAGATTACTTCTCAGTTGCACAAATACGAGCATGTTAGTGTGTCCATAGGACTCCAATCGCACGTATAACCCATCCTTAGTGCAGTTATGGCTGAGATCTCCTAGTTCTAATAGTTAAGCCAACTGTCCAGAATTTTCTACAACTGTGTCAACAATATGTATAAGTCTTCATGCTCTATTGTGTCTCATGCTTTCCCAACACATATTATTCATTTATACAAATACTTTGTGTCTATGGTACTTGTAGGTCATGATTGCATAGTTTTTTCACTATCTTCATTATTTTCAATAGATGTTCATCAATAAGGCTTGTTTCCCTCTCATACTAGCTACAATAAAACACTGATTAGCTCATGCATCCATATAAATTATCCAAGAGCCTATCAAACCATGAAATAGATCAGTAACAAGAGCACACAATATAACAAGAAATACACTATTCATGTAACATACACTTAACCAATAATGGAGACGTGACAAACCAATCATATAATCAACATAGTAAACCAAAACTTGTGCTCATTAGTCTTCATTAAAGAATAACAAATATTAATGTATGCATAGTACCAACCAAGTCATGGACTTCCATGTTTCACCTTATCATAGGTTGAATTGAACCAATCCTTTATTCCAGTTGAAGCACCCGCATGCCATATTCCAAGCCTAAATTTGGGATTACTTGGGATAAACCAAAGCATAACCAAACAAGGAATCTAGAGGAAAACAACCTCCACCCTCAAGCCACAGTAATTTCACCTATGGAAAGGTCTAAAAATCACCAAATCAATACAAGCTTGGATACCTTAGAATTTATTCACCATACCCAAAATATTTTCCTGTCTCCACCAACCTATCAAGGGCTCAGCCGAGAAAACCATCTCCATCCTCAACCCTTGGAATTTTCCTAATACCACCTCAACTAGGATCTAAAATCTATTGGAATCCAAAGCTTAACCAAACAGAGAATCTACTACAACATGGATATTTAGGAAATGGCATAAGGAAAGGACGTACATGATTGTCAATCTAGGCAAATATCCATGCCCATGACAATAAAAATGACCAGCAAAAAAATGCATGAACCATGCATTCAAATCCCAACAAGATTATTAAATATGAACATTATTACCTACAAAATCCTCAGTTATTTTATGCCCTTGATTTACTTTATTCAAACTTTATTCTTAGTTTCCACTCGAATTCCTCTTGCATTGCTTGCTTTCCTCTCTCGTCTCTTGCTTTTGTCGCTTGTTTTCAAGTGTTGTACCTTCTCTCTTTTTTCATCTCTTTTTCCAAAAAGAATGCTAGAATGGTATCGCTCCAATTTTCTTTTCCTTTCTCTTTATTTTTCTTCATTTTTTCCGTGCATGCATATTCTTTTACTATTTTTATCCTTTTCTTATCTTTTCCTCTTCCCCACCTGCTAAAGTGGAATTTCTTTCATTTTCCTTTATTTCCTTTGATTTCCTCATGTCCTCCTTGGCTTCTAATAATTAATTTTCCATTTATTTCCTTTTTCCTCTTGCCAATGTCAATTTCCATAGCCAATAAATAATTAACCACAAGTGGATCCCAATGTAAGGCTTTCCCCTTATTTCATCTTGGAATACATGTCCCATGACCCTGGTTTGGTTTTTTATTTTATAATGTCCATATATTATTTATTTACATGGAAATTTAAACTAGGACTACTACAAACCCACCCTCTTAGGGGAACATTGTCCTTGGTGTCCTATGAGTCTTATGACAAGACAAAACTACTAAAAACATGATAAACATACTAATTATTGGAGCTTTATAGCATAGCTTGATACAATATATATAAGAACATTTGCTTCAACCCTCAAATAAATAAGCATATAATGCCGCATTTTATTAACCATCTCCCATGTGGCTTCCTCATGCCCAAAGTGCTTCCATTACACTTTATATTTTGTTATTTCTCAGTTCCATAACATGAGGTTCTTTTGCTACAAGATGCATTGAGGCTTTGTCTAGAACTCTCCCTCTAGTTCTATCTATAATACAAACCAATCAGTCACATGATCAACGTCTTGTACATATATTTTAAGCAAAGAAACATGAAAAACATCATGGATTTTCATTGATGGAGGAAAAGAAAGCCTATATGCTACTCATACAATCCTTCCAACGATTTCAAAGGGTCCAGAATAATGAGGTGCCAACTTGACACATGATCCAATCTTCAAGGAGCTATTATTGGGCTTCATACGCAAATACACATGCTCTCCAAATTGAAACTCCTTGAATAATCTATGTTGATATGCATAACTTTGCTGCCTATCCCGAGGTTCCTTCAAATTATTGTTGATAACCTACATCTCTTGCTCTATTTCTTTCAACATATAAGGTCCAATCAAACCCTACTCATTGGATCACTCCAGCTAAGAGGGGTATTACAACTCCTCCCATAGAGAGCCTCAAATGGAGTCATCCTTCAGGATTCTTGATACCCATTATTATAAGAAAACACCACCAATGGAAGATACTCCTCTCACTTCCTTTGTTCATGCATGACATCCATCCTTAACATATCCTCAAGGATCCTATTGGCCCTCCCTGTGTACCCATCTATCTGTGCATGATAAGTTGTGCTAAAGGCTAGCACTATCCCCAAGCCTGCAAATAATTCCTTCAAAAAACTGGAAGTGAAGTTGGTATCTCCATCTGATATAATCTTCTTGGGAAATCCATGCAACATAACTATCTCCTTAATGAAGATTTAAGCCACTTCACTAGCTGAATTAGTAGATATACTATAATGAAGTGAACTACCTTTCCCACTCTGTCAACCATAACCATGATTGAATCATGCTTCCTTCATGTCCTTGGAAATCCTATAATGAAATCCATGGAAATAGCCTCCCATTTCCATTTTGGAATCAGAATAAGTTGTAGTAGACTAGCTAGATGCTTGTATTAAGCTTTCACCTCTTGAAAATCCAAGCACTTAGCAAAAAAATCAATCACCTCTTTCTTCAAAGTAGACCAATAGTGGAACTTCTTAATGGATTTCAAAGTCTTATGGTATCTTGGATGGCTTGAATATGGCTTGACATGAAACTCTCTCTAAATGAGCTTCTTCAACTCACTATTGTCAAGCACATAGATCTTGCTCATGAATGTAACCAAGCCATATACTTTGAGGTTATACTCCTCATGCTTATCACCCTCACCTTGTTGCTGCAATGTTTTCTAGTACCTCTCATCATGCTTCCTTGCATGTAAGATCCACTCTTTTAAATCTATCCCATAAGTGTTCACAACTGAAATATGATTCACCTATACTCTCCTACTGAGTGGGTTCACAACTGGGTTCTCCTTGCCTTTGATGTACTTGATTTCAAAGTAAGACTCAATGAGAGGAGTCAACCATCTAGTTTGTCTTGCATTCAAATTGGATTGGTTAAACAAGTACCTCAATCCACTATGATCACTTGTCAAAATGAACTTCTTGCCAAGGAGATAATGTCTCCACATCTTCAATGCATGAATGATAGTTGCCAACTCAAGATCGAGAGTCACATATTTTTTTTCATGCTCATTCAGCTTTCGTGATTCATAGAAAACCACCCGCCCTTTTGTTGATGCTTCTAAATGATTACATACATTGGGGGAAATCATCTGGTTAGGACCTTAGAACAGATCCTTTTTCATTTGGAATGGTGGTTTTGAATGGTTCAATTAGGTCCAGTTGCCCTCTTTCCCTTCATGCTAACTTGTGGTGTTTCTATTTCTTACCAACATGAAGAGAAATATCGGATATACTTTCTTGCAAATATTTTGCAAAGAAGTAAATCCTTAAGATGAATTAATGGCTCAGCTAAACCGCACCTAGAGTTAACCCATATCAATTTAAGTGTTAGTCTGTCCTAGCTGTATTATAATATCCTATGCATTACTATGCTATTAATAATACTATAATCGAAATAAACAATAACTATCACACTACTTTAATAATTCTAAATTAT